>VDFB02179234.1:112873004-113036160 GCA_007258455.2 Sequoia sempervirens | reverse complement strand
AGGAAGAGTAAAGAGGAAGTGAATAAAATCCTTGTCCAAGGATGGAATTTGTCCTACATAGTACAAGCCAAGTTCAAAATTGAAGACAAATCCACAGGTAAAGTTCATTTGAAACCTTGGCTAAAGGTTGAAGGGTCCACATGAAGGTGTTACAAAATGAAATTGAATGGCCAAAATTTGGTTAAGTATGGGAAATATTTCACAGAGAAAATTCCAATTTCCTCCATTGTGGCGAAAGCACAGAGGCATTCTTCTTCCAATTCAAGGCACTTGAAAGAAGCAATCAGGACAACTTCTTGAAGGATTTCATCTCCTGAAGAATTAAAGACAAGCTTCCAATCAGAATCAGATGGTGACAATAAAAGTATTCCAAACAAATTTCCATCTGAGATAAGGCTAGGAAGAAACAAGTTGGGACAAAGTCGTTGGCAAAGAAAAATATTCTAAGCAGGCACGTGGAAGAAAAACAAAGTGACCAAGAAGACATCCAGCACGTTGAGGTGGCGCCTCGTCATCTTCCAACCAATCAAATTGTTCCAAATCAACATGCAACAACTTTCTATTTTATTGTTGGTTTATATTTAGCAGAAGGACAAGTGTCCCAGAATGTAATTTTCTTATCAGTCGAGAGGTAGTTGGTTATGACAAACCCTAATTGGGGTTTTATTTTGTAATCTTGGCCGTTGATCCTAAAGTCAATCTTGTCCATTGAATTGTAATTGGGGAGCCTATAAATTGAGCTCGCCCCTCATTTGTAAAGTGTGGAGAAAGTGTATGAAATTGTTGCGTTATGCTATTTCCGATAATAAAAGCTCTTATGCATGATTTGCTTTGAATCACTTTTATTGTCAAGTAGTGTGCAAGGTTGCATAACTTCTTCTACCAGAGATTAGAATTAGATAGAATTAGATTACAATTAGAATATAATTTGCTTTGAATGTTTGTTAAGTGAATGCAAGATTTGATCGTATAGATTAATAGTGAAATATTGCTCATACTTTCTTTGGATGGATGATTTTCATTCGATGCGTAAAGTTAGCCTGAGCTTGTGATTGTGGATGCTTAACTTTGGTCTTATTCAAGGCATGAAAATTATAATCACACCCTTTGAAGATTGCACCCACTTTGCGTAGTTGTCCCAAGGAGGCGAAACAAAACGTGGTTACTCCTTTCACCTGATCTTTACAGTCTCTTGAATTCTTGGGGATAGATTAGACCCTATAAACCCTTATCTTTTTTCCTTTTTTTAAGATCCAAATTGAAAGTTCCAACCGAAGAAGCCTTTAATGATAAATCCGTCTAAGTCCCGAACTTGTGAATTGAACAAGCCTAGCGTTAGTCCCTTTGTGTATTACCAGCATATCACAATGCCCATTGAGCTTATCCACACGTCATGACCTGACAAAAGAAACCTTGGAATCGCCATATGATCTTCTCGCAATCTTAGCATACACGGTGGTTTTTCAAGAGATGATAGAGTGTCTTTGGACATTTTATTTTGTGTGTTCGGTGGATGATAAAACGTACACCAACAAGTCCTAAAGGTAGTAATGAAGGTACATAAGAGCAATAAGAGGACAAATAATATGGCAGAGTATAGAAAGTGAAGTCAAGTCTCAAGAGAGTTTAGAGTTTTAAAAAGGGTGACTGTCAAAAGGAGACGGAATGTGAAGTTTATGCCAGATGTAATGGGATCAAAAGGGAAGAGTTTGTAAAGGTTTTGAAGGATAGTGGATAGTCTATATTGCAACAATAACTGACAGTCCAAAAGATGCAAAAGGTAGTAAAGAAATCACAGACATCATGCCATGATTGGTGACAGTCTCCTTTGAAAACACACATCATGAAAAATCAAATCAAATGTTACAAAGGACAGTCATCATGTTGTTTGTTCAAGGTCATGAAGTTAAAAGACAGTCTCATTAGTAAGTATGCAAGATTACCCCTGCATATTGGTGATGTTTTGTGAACCAAGATGATCTGATGAATGATCTCATGAGACAGTCACTCACAGTTAGATACAAGAACAAGAGGACAGACCAAAAAATGGGACAGTCATATAGTAAGAGGCAGTGATTGTGCCAAGAAGGAGAAGTGAAGAACAGTCTTGAAGGCTTTAACATTGCACATGTGCATAATAGGCAGGGCAATCTCCATGATATGACAGCCTAAGTAAAGAGACAGAGATGATAGAAGACAATTTCTAAGTTGACAGTCCTAAATGAGTCTTATGTGTAGTCATCAAATAGACGATGATAAAAGTTTATGAAGACAGCACTACTCATTAAAAGGCCCTCACTGTGAGCATATGGCAATGACAGAAGCCAATTTTTAGTAAAATATGATAGTCTCCTTCAAGACAAACCCTCAAGGTGCTGGAATTAACAGTGAGCTGCTGATAACCCTTGTTAGAGTACGGTCTAAAATGCAGCAAAATGGATTTCAAAACTTGTCACTAGCTGCATGAAGACAGTGCCATTAAAAGCGGTTAAGGACAGTCATAGATACAAAGGGCATCACAATAGTAAAAGACAGAGGTGACAGAGTTGCTGAAGAGTAGTCTCACAAAGTGAAGAACAGTGAGATAAAGAAGATAATCATGTCTCTCATAGCTTGGCGAAGTCAAAACCATAAAAAGTGCAGTCCTTAGCATGACAGTCACAGTCCAAAAGTAGTGATGAACAATGACGTAAGGGATGTTAGGGGCAGTCTAAAGATAGTGCTGCCCTACAAATGGCACAATGGAGTCATTGATATTTCCAAAGAAACTGTCATCATTTTCTTTTTATGAGTTTTGTGAGTTGTCTATTAAGTTTTAGGAAAAGAATTGTCATTAATGTTGAAGCTTTGCCTGAGTCTTGATAGGAATGACCTCTGCTCTGTAAGAGCCTGAAAGGATTGATCATTATATTGAGCCCTTACCTACACTTGTGAAGAGATTATGATCATTGCAAGGTAATCTTGAAAGACAGCCACCTTATAAATTGGAAGGGCAGTCCTCTATAGTGTTGAAAATGGTAGAGCACAGTGGCATATACCTTGAAGGACAGTCAGCTGTAGCAAACACAGTGAAGAAGTTCTAGAGGCAGCAATGTCACCCAAGTACAAGACAATCTTAAAGGGCAGATTGCACGAACATAGAGACAGTCATATACATTTTTGACAAGTCATTTCATCAAAAGATGGTCAAGTATGTGCCTGGGGATCATCTGTTCTCCAAACTGCTTCTGATCTGAGAGGTGTAGGAAATGAAAATAGCAACCCTGACAGCAACAGCATTGTAGAGGTAGTTCCAGAAAATCATTGGTAACATGCAAATCAAGCATGAAAAGAAGACTAAGGGGAGTGAATACGGTGGACAGTGAGGATGGCGCCAAATAACAATTTCCTAAGAGGGCAGTTGCAAATGAATAGTACATGAGTTTCAGCTCTATCTCCTTACCTCTCAGTGCTTCATGGGGTAATGCAGATGTTGCCTAGATCTTTTGAGCTTCAAGATGAGGCAGATTCATAAAAATCCTTAATCATTTTCATTGTGCAATAACTAAGTGGGACAGTCATCATGCAAAAGAGTGACCACTAATGTGACAGTGGCAAGGATAGTTTCAAATAGAACAGTTATAATGAATGCATCACAGTCATCCATGAGTATACAGTCCAAAGAAGACAATGCTACAGCTACAAAACCATGAGGAAATCTATAAAATTGAGGGGCAGCCTTTCATAAGCACGATAGGTTCTGTAGGACAAGTGACAGTCAATGTTGAAGGATTATTTGAATACAGAGTTCCTGAATCATCATCTAGGACAGTCACAATGTGAAAAGAAATGACATCTAGACCTGTGAAGGCAAGACTCAGGAAAGTTTAAAACAAAGGTGACAGTGGACACCAAGTAAAGGATAATTACCTTGCAGGTAAAGGGCAGATCACTACATATGAGTTGCCTAATCAAAAGGACAAGTATTTCTTGATAGTGATAGCTGCATAAAGACAACTCATCAGTAAGGTACAATGAAAAGGACTGAAATTTGCAAAGATAGAAGGGCGACAAAAGAAAACTTCAAGGTAAATAGACTTTCACCATGCAAACAACAAGTTTAAAGGCAGTCTTACATGGACAGTTCATACACAGTAACATGGTTATGAACAGTTGAAGAAGCAGATTGCATAAGGAAGGGGTTGCTCTCATAACCCCTATCACGGGGCATTATTGATAGAAGACAGTTAGATGATCTGTGTCACCACTTTGATGGAGTTTTAAACATGCATTGAGATGTCATAGGAGGAAGCTTACAGGGTCATTGCTGTCCTGCTAAGACATGGTGGATCAAATGGACAATTTTTAGTGAGATATGAAGACTTTCATGTTTTAGTGATGACAAAATGAAAATGGTAGTATACTATTCTTTTAGTGTGCTCTATTACCAATGGAGATAATGACAGTGATATCAAAACAGTGGCATCTAGTATTGAAAATGGTCTATGAGTGACAATAAAGCCCGCAAAGACAAAGGGGAGTCATAATTTGATGACTGTGGTAAAAAGAAAAAGCACTATATGAGGACAACCACCATATACATAAAGGCATGACAACATGAAAGAGGCAGCTTGGTCAAAGCACAGTGTGACAATCATTGAGGAGGCAGAGAAACTTTTGAAAGATCATAAATGGCAGTCTATAGACATGAAGATACATTGAAATCCATCAAAGGGGTCAAGTTCTATGTTGGAGAAGTGGTTGAGGCAGTTAATCACATGCCCTATTAACATGCAGTAGGCAGTTTGAGTGGATTAATGGCAGTTATGGCAGCAGTTCCACATATCTAGCAGCAGTTGCAGGCATCTAGGATCTAACGAGGCTTGTCAAAGTCAGAAAACCTTCTACATACGCCTACTTGGAGCTTTTGGTGGAGCAAACAAGAAACAGTTTCGAGCACTCAGATAAAGTTAGAAGAAGCAGTCAACTCAAGGGAAAGGAGCATTTAATAAGTTTTAATGTCTGTCCTATCTTCTCTCCAATGTAGGATAGACAAAAGGAAAACTGAACTCACTTTGTAATAAGTTCTTTTCATTTTAACAAAGCATTATAAACTTGTCTCAAAGTTTCTTTCTGGTCTGATTGATATTGTAACTCAGTTTTTTCAATCTTGTGACTGAAAATAAAACATTGTACACTCTTTTTTCAGAGCATTTTTCAAGAAAAATACAGATTTCAGATCATCTACTGTTGTAAATGCATCTTCTATCAATAAAGCAAGCATTTTGGCCTTCAAAGATTCTATCCTAGTTATGTGTGTGAGGTAATTGATATCATTTTTGTGATTTCTGTGTGCAAATCCTTAAATGAGTGTCTTATTTCCATCATTTTCAAGTAGAAAAGGTATAGTTGTGTAGGTTATTGTTTGTGTCATAGTTCAAACAGATGCTAGTTTGTGAAGAAAACACACTTTCTTCCTTTCTAAAAGTGTAAGAAAACAGACCTTTCAATAAAACACTTAGAGATAGGTATATCAAACACTTATGTTGTGCACAAACAGCTAAAACATTGATTACTTGTGTGAGAAAACAGCAGTTCAAGTCTGAAAGAAACATATTTTGGTGCATCACCTCAGTAGGAGCTTAGTTTCATTTTCAAATTCTTCCCTTCTATCCTTTTTCTCAATAAGCAATAGTTAGTTTCATTTTAGGTGAGGTATTAGAGGAACCGACCTTCTCTAGAGGTTCCTTTTCGTCATAGGTGACCCACAAACCTAGAAAGGATCTCATGTTTCACCAATAGGTTAAGTTCTGCAACTTAGCAAGGGCGCAATATTGAGTGATAACAATTACATCTGGACAAATCAAGACCTTAACAACATAGGGCAAATGGGCATTACTCATAAGGATCTACTACTAAATTGCTTTTTGACAAGCTTTTTCAAATTAGGAACAACCCTTGAACTAAGTTGTCAGTTCTGGTACGGGTACGGAATACAGGTACGCTAGTATGACAATTTTTTTCCTTGGGTATGGTACTTTTGGGTACAGCTGTATAATATATGCATAAAAATTAAAAATATGAATTGTAAATACATTTGATAGTATGATACAGTATACTTCATCAATCATCAATCATCAATTCATCATTGAATCATTGATGAATGGTAGTGATAAAGATGAATGTCAATTGATAGTTCAAAATCTTAATATTATGTCATATATCATATATATCTAGAGTCACGATTCAAATGAAGATCATTTCAATTACAAAATTGAAATAAATACAATAAAAAATTTGTATAATTGTCTAAGACTCTAGGTCTTCAATCTTCATCAATCATCAAAAGGATCTAGATCAAGGTCATCGCTTTATTCAACATCATTTGAACCACAAGTAAATGCATTGCCACTCATACTAGGTGAATCATGTGTAAAAGTATAATAATCATCATAATAGGGATTAACCAACCAAGATCTTGCAATGATAATAGGGATCCGACGGTAAACCGTCTACATTGAAGAAAATTTTCCTGGGTAAGCAGGTATCTACACCTTTTTGTGTCAACTATGCATAAATTAGCTAGTTTGGGGAATTGTTGAAGGTTTTGTAAGCTTTAGATGCTTAGAGTCTACAAAGGTTTGGTTGTTTGCAAATTCCATTGGGTTGGTAAGAATTGTGCATGGTCTAGTAGGATTTTCGTTCTGCAAGTTTGTTTTTGAGAGCATAAGCCAGTGAGACTCTTCTATAAGTGAAAATTTGTAAACCCTAGGTTTGTTATACTGAGAAAATGAGTGAACCTAGCGAATCATCTGCCCAACTAGAGAGGAAACCCAAACAGAAAAGGGTTAAGAGGCCTAAAACCCAGGATGTTACATCTGCACCTAAGCCAAATGTACCTAAGAAATCTGCGAAGCCAAGGGCAAAGAAGAGAACTTTTGCCATGGAGGGTGAAGCCAAGGGTATTATTGAAGATGGCTACAAGAAAAACGTGCTAGCTAGGCACAAAAGGGATGGTAACAATGATAAGGCTGGTCAGTCTAAGAAGAAAAAGAAGGATAAGGACCACAAGGCTTATGATTCTTATATGGGCAGACCTGATGTTGCCATGGAACATAAGGAAAATTATATGAGTGATAAGGCACAAGATGATCCAAAATATGCCCAATATCTTCTTGCAATTGCAGGTCTAGGAGACTCTAATGATGGCGAGATAAATTCTCCAGTTTCAAAAAAATCATGAAGGTGACATGCACTCTCTTATTCTAAAGATGATGAACCATTGCAAAAACAGAGTCCTGATTTGGAGTTTTTGTCTTAGGTGCTGATGTGGAGGAGAGGTTTTGATGTTTCTACAATGACAAAAGATGCCTTTTGGAAGGCGGGTAAATCTTCTTCAGCGAATGGAAATGAGTTTTCGTCTTACGTGTTTTCCTCCCTTTCTGCAAAGTGCAAATATAACTGCTTGGGGAGTTTTGAAATTGAAATGCAAATGAATGTCAAATGTAAAATGTGATTGAAATTGTAATTTGGCCCGAAGCTTGTTGCTCCCATGTTTCTATAAATGGGAATTCAAGGCCAATTACACGAGTCTTTTGATGGTTAATCAATCGAGCTCAAGTGAGAACAAATTTTGTAAATTCAAGCACAGAGAAATAGAATAGTTCAGAGTCTTAGGTGTGAATTCTAGCTTGTAATAGGCAGCAATGGCATATGAATGAAAAGTGCAAATTCTGGAACATTTTCTCTCCCATGTTTTCTGTTGCACAAATTATGAATAAAATGATCAATGATCTTTTATTTGTCTTCAATCCCTTTGGTTGAATGTATGGTTTTATTTCTGCTTTAGTTCAAAGAACTAATTAAATGCTTAAATGAAATCATAGATTTGTGCGATGGAGTATTAGGATTACTAAGTAGTTTATGTTCTAGGTATCTTGAGTTGTTTATTGCAAAGCAATATAACAATAGTCTTTAAATGCTAGGTTTAATTGCTCATGTATTACAGTTTGTTGCAAATATGAGTTTGTCACCCATGGATAAAGCATTGTTTTGTTAATCTGGTCATTTTTGAGGTTAATTGAGTTGCTCTTACCTGTTAAAGAACAAATTCCTATTGAAAATCACTTACACACCATAAATTGTTGCAAAGTTGTATGAGATCTACCCATTCCTTGCTTCTAGATAATGATTTGCTAAAGGATCAACTAAATTCTTAAAGAATTATGTCTATTTGCAGCTGATAGGAATGTATCTATTAATTACAATGTTATTGGTAATTTGGCACAAGAGTATCAATTCAAACATTGTCAGGATTACCCTCCTGGGTCTTACAGAGCCCGAAGTGCAGAAGTAAAGGTTTAGAAATCCTTTACTAGTTTGTTGGCCAATCCTTGCCTTTGCTAATTATTGAATTATGGTAGATTCATAGGCAATTGGTGAAATTAAGTTTGGTTCTCAAAAAATAACCAACAGATTGGCGACTCTGCAGGGGACATTGCTAGTCCAAAATCTCTAGGTCAAACCTAGTATAGTTAGAGTCAAGTATTTTATTGTTCTTCACTGGTTGGAGAACAATTTGTTCAAATTCTCATCAAATAAGTCCAGTTCAATTTTATGTGTCAAATTCTGGTTCCATTCTTCATTTCATGTCAGGTTATGTTCAAAGTCTTCTCTAAGGTTGCAACTGAAACTCCAAAGTGTAATCAATTTCTATTTCCCAGTATCCTGGGTGGCGGCTCTGAAGTCTCTTGTGCTAGTGCAAGATTAAATTCTCAAAGAGAGAGTGAAAGGGAGAATTCTGAGAGAAAATTTGACACTATGAAGAAGACCGGAAGCTACATGAAGAAACATCCTAAGTAGAAGTTGGGGTCTGAGCTTTCAAAGGACAAACAACCAACCTAGATACCAAAAAATGCTGAATCAAGTAAGTCCACCAAAATTCCTGCTAATGCATCTCTTATTTTAAATAATGATGTAAATAATGCAAATGTTTACGAAGAAGCACATGAAGTTGAGGTGCCTAATGTAAATGAGGGAAGCTTTCCCATTGAGGAAGCTTTTGAGAATAATCTTGACATGTCAAGAGAAGAAGAGAGGTGGGAGTTCTGGGAAAAGGATAAGAAGTTCTTAGATCCTTCAACTCCTGGAGATAGACCTGTCTTTAATGATGGTAACTTCAAGCCGAGGGGTCAATCCCCTAATGAAACCTTACACCATTCCCCTGAAAGAGAACCAACTAATCTTACCTTCTATACTCCTGAGCCAAGTGAGTTTGAAGATGTTTTGGAGGATGAAGAAGACATAGACAAGGATATGCAAGCCTTGGAAGAGGAAGAGCTTAGACTAAAGGAAGAAGAAGAACTTAGGCTCAGGGAATTGAAAGAGAAACAACCAAAGGAGTTAAAGGAGAAAGAAGATAGAATTAAAGCTAAAATGCTTGAAAGAGATGCTCGGAAGAGAAGAATTGAGAAGATGAGAGAAGCTACAAAGTAGAAGGCAATTTCTGAAAGTGCTTCTAGATTTGCTACTAAGACAGCTCCCAATCCTCCTAAGGTAACCATCCCAATGGGAACCTCTGCTGCAAGTACTTTTACCACATCTGTTGTAGCCGCTAAAACCTCAGATCCATTTGTTGCTACTAAGCAATCACAATCTATAGATCATGGGAAGAAGCCCATTGACCAGCATAATAAAACTACCTTTAATACCAACATCAACACAAATACAAACACCTCATCTAGTAATACCTCCACCAAAAATGTTAAGATTAATCCTACTCCATCAAATGCACCTCATGATCCTGAGATATTGAGATTGCAACTGGAGAATGACAAGTTGCAGCAAGAATTGAAGAAAGCTGAAATTGAAGCTGCAAATGCTAAAATGGCAAGAAAGATCTCTTTCCTTAAGGTCTCTATACCTGATCCGGTGGGTTCAAGCTCTAGACATACTAACCTTGATTCACATAAGAATGAATCTGAGGGACATAATCCTAGTGGAGGTGGTGGTGGAGGAAATGACAAAAATAAGAATAACTATTTTGAAGATGGAGAAGGAAGTAGTGGTGGTTGTGGGAAGAATGGAAGTAGTGGTAATGGTGGAGATGGAAGTGGCAAGGATAAGAATAAATCTGGTGACCAAGAAGACAATAAGCCTAGAAATGATCATAGACACCAAGCTACTAGGAGGCCAATTCAAGTGGAAAGGTTCTAGCAACTCTATTTCACTGGAATTCCTGGTTACCCTAATCAATTCCCTAAAGACATCAGGCCTGCTTTAGTTAAACTCTTTGATAACTATGCCATAAGTGGTGAAGATCACTTAAAATAATTTGCTAATGTCATGGATGACTTTGAAGTTGAAGCTGAGGATGTGATGATGAAACTTTTCATGCAATCACTCATAGAGGATGCCAGAGAATGGTATAGAGGTTTCCTTGCTGAAAGTATTGGCTCTTGGGAAGAGTTCAAGAGATTATTTAGAGAGCAATATGGTGACAAGACTGATTTGAGGTTCCTCCTGAATCAATTTAATAATATCTCTAAAGGTTCCAATGAGGCAGTTGCTGACTTCAATGTGAGATTCCAGAAGGCTATGAACAGATTACCTCCTCATTTGAGGTTGAATGACAATGTGTGTTTGGTGAATTACTGCAATACATTTGATGCTAAAATGAGTTACCGCTTGTTGGATAAGAATCCTCAAATAGTAAGGGATGCCGTCAAGATGGAAATTCATATTGAAAATATAGTAGAGCAACTAGAAAGGTTGGAAGAAGAGACGATGTGAAGATTTTGAAGAATCGAAAGAGGGAAGACAAGAACTCTAGAGCAAAAGGGGCTTCTCATGAAGATAAGATTGACAATGTTGCAAATTCCATGAAGGATATTAGCTAAAGACTTGCTAAACAAGAAAAGGGTCTTTCAAATGAAAAGCCCAGCTATCACAAGAATGAGAGACCTCCTCGGTTGCAAGATCATCCATATAATACCAATTGGCATAATGGGAAACCAATTCCCAACAATCAGAAGAATACACAAAATAAAGTGCCTCCTGATCCTTTGCAGAAAATTTCAGTTAATCTTACTGATGATACACCATGGTGCATTGTTTGTCAATTATCACATGCTTCTCAGACTTCTTCAGTAGCTAGGCAGTTTGAAGAAGAGCAGGCTCAGTCAGATGATTATGAGCCAATGGAAGAAAATGATGTTGAAGTGAATGTACTTATGCATAGATCTGATTTTGCTAATGAGGATTGTTCCTCAGAAGATGAGTCACAGGAAGTGGATGTTGATTGTCAAAGACAAAAATCAAACTTATACCACCAACAAATTTTCCCTGATGAGGATGATGACTTTGAGGATAGTATGTGTGCTATGGAGGTTGATGACATGGATGTGACATTGAGAAGACCTTTTGATGAAGAGTATAAGGAAATGACAACTGCATTGGTGGAACAAGCCAGAAACACTCACAACTTGAGAAGTAGAGTGGTTAACTATGATCAAGGTAAGCCTGGCAGCATGTTCATGAAAGAGAAGAATGCAAAGAAATAGGGGACTAAATCAAAATAATTGGCCAAGTTTAAGAAAGAAGAGGCCAAAGCTAAAGAAAGTAAGGGACAGAGAATTTGGGCCAAAAAAGATGTTGCGGCCAAGAAGTCTGGTGAAGTCAGTTCTCCTATTGTGAAAGACAAAACTCAAAAGTCAAATACTGATTTAAAATAGAAAAAAGAGAAGAAAGAGATTGAGAAGAAAAATGTTGAGCAACAAAAGGTTAAAATTGATGAACAGAGTGTAGTTCCTCATGAATTTCCAAAGTACAATCCAGTGGATATGTTTTAGCTTCTATCTTAAGTCAAGGTGACTATCCCATTAATGGAGATGATGAGGATTGATGAACATAAGCAAAAGGCAGTGTCAATGGTGCCACTCAGGCCTGTGAGGAAAAGAAGGTGACTACTTAGCCTCAAGTGAGTGGAAATCAAGTTAGTGATGAAGTGATGGAGGGAGATATTGGTGAGATCCTCAAATTTATTTGGGCAGCACCATCACTGCTTGCCCAGACAACATTGATCCCTTCTATATAACTCTGATTGTAGATGGTAAGCTGCTAAAGAATTGCATGATTGATTTAGGGGCTTCATCAAATATTATGCCTGTGGAGATAATGAAAGAAATGGGACTGAAAGTAAATTGTGCATATGCCAAATGTTATGCCATGGATTCAAGAGAAATTCTAGTTATTGGTGCCATTAAGTATGTTCCATACAGGCTAGCTACTTTCCCTGATAAAGAGTTTGTCATGAGTATAGTTGTGGTGGACATTCCACCAAACTACGACATGTTGTCAAGAAAATGGAGTGCCTCCATGGGAGGTAGCTGAAATATGCTAACCAATTTTTTGCCACAATTTCTACACAAATACCAACACTTGGCCACTTGATTAGCGTTAGCGCCAAAACCAAAACTCTATCAAAGCAACTCTAACCAAGAATGCGCCCTAAAACCACTGAAGGAAGAGGGGCGGGCATATGGTCAGAGGATCCCTAGGATCAAATAACTCAACAACTGAAATTGCTTACAACTGGAAGTGTAAAATAAACTCAACGCCAAGAATGTGGACACAAGATCCCTTTGAAGGCGAGGTGCTAACATATGGCAGAGTAATTATTACAAAACTGAAATAAACTTAGGTGGTGAACCAGCCATGAAAGATTTCCGCTCAACCACTTAAACAGTGGGGGAAAAACTACAAACAATTCAACTAATTCACCCGTTGCGGTAGGCATCCACTCATGAGTGGGAATTCACCACTTTTTCAGTGGGTACAATGAGAGAATTAGCAAGTTCTTTTTTCCACACTGGCGGTAAACCATCTAGGGGTTACAATGAGATAATTAAACACAAATAAAGCAGCAATTAAACGGACTGAAACAATACCACTGTTATCAGCCTTACAATGAAGAGAACTACTGCAAATTATAAGTGTTAATTGATGTATAATCAATGTACATTGAAGAAAGAAGATCTCTCACACTTCCAAACTTTTCAATCACTGAAAACTAAGCCAAAATCTGAACTAATGATGAATCTCATATAAAACCAGCAAACTGAGATTTCTTACCAGCAATTAGCCATCAATAATTTGTTCTTAACTTCATCTCCAAAGCTCTTGTCTTCTTCAAAAGGACTTCTCAAGAACTAGCAGCAAAGATTTCCAAGAAATAATGCATAACTTGGAAAGAATTAAGTCTAATTTGTAAATGCCAACAATTTAGAATGCAGACCAGCAACTTCACAATAACCAAATGGATTAAAACTTCTTCAAACTTGCTCCAAAATGCTCAAGATTGAAAGCAATGAACTCTAAAGTAAGGCGTCCAACTAACAATTGTTAAACAAAGCCAAACTCATAAAGAATAAAGGCACATATGTCAATAACCACTTGATGAGAATGGTACGACCCTAAGAAGAGGGCGACCTCTCTAGAAAATTGGAGAGCTCACAATAAAATCTAAAATTTGCACAATAGGGCGCCACAAGCATAGGAATCCATGGGACAAATACCCATAACCAAATTAAAATCACCCAAAGAGCTGCAAATGAAATTCTACTTCAGCCATGAACGAACCAACAAGCTGTAAACTGAAAATAACATCAATTTCTCCAACAATGAAGCTCAATGTGCACTTCTAAATGAAGCACACTCTCAATCCACCATTTAGGGAACCATAGTTTCAGGCCCGAAGAATGGGGTAAATTTTCTAAGCTTTCCTTTAGCCGGATTCTGGATTTCAAACCAGCAGCATAACTTTACAATATTTTCCAAAGATGAAGAACTCTTTTCAAAGCCTCAATATATAAGCTTCAATTGGCAACTGAATCACTTCAAATTCCAAGAAGTTGAATCACTTCAACTTCCAAGAGGGACGCCACCTTTAAGCATTTTACTTTTTGAAATAATAAAACTTTATTCAACCTCCCTTGAGGCGTCCAACTTAATAATGCAATAATAAAGCATTTAATAAATCATTAAATGCACAATTGACCCCATAATGTCCCCTCTTTAAAAACAACATGAAGTTATCACTCCTAGGCGTGGGGTACACTGAGTAACATAAAATTGACTAAGTATAAACTTAGTCCATTGAGATAACCAAAGCCAAACTGAAACTGAAGGATGGCAAGATGACTTGAGCTGAATTGTTGATGATGCTACTGCCAAATTTAGACTTACTATAAATAGCCAATGCCAAAAATAGTAAGTTCGCTTCAAAACCATCAAAAAGCCAAACTGAACAATCGAACTGCAAGGGATTGAATTGCTGCTAAACAAATATTGCTAAAAGATAGACTTGCTAAAAATAGTGAACTGCTAAAAATAGTAAGTCTGCACAACATCCTTTGAACGCCAACTGAGCAGTATCTGAAAGAGGAAACCCTTGAAAAAACATCTGAAAGAGGAAACCCTAATTTTCTGCTTTAGTTTAGCCTACGGATTTCTGGAAATAGGCTAAATCCAAACAAAGAGTGTAAGGCCAAAATGGGGACATTACAGTAGCATGCAATGTGATATGTCCTTTGCAACTCTTCCAATTGAAGGAAAGGACATCAAGCTTGTGAGAGAGCCAAGAGCCCCACATATCATTGAGTTTGAAGAAGCAGATAGGATCCATTTTGTAGACACTGGTATGGACAACTTTAGAATTGAAGAGTTACAGGAAAAAGAAAAACAACCTGCACCTCTGGAAAATGATGTATTGCAGCAGGCTAACAATGATGACTTATGGAATATGAGGTTTGATGGAGCCTGTTCAAAAGATGGAGTTGGTGTAGGGGTAATACTAATCTCTCCTAGTGGTAAGACTTTCAAATTTTCATTTCAATTGCAATTTGCTTGCACAAACAATGTAGCTGAGTATGAGGCCTTACTGCTAGGGTTGAGGTTAGCTAAGAAGCATGGTATTGAGAAGTTAAGAGTCGTTGGAGGCTCGTAACTTGTAGTTTCTTGGGTTAGAGGAAAGTATGCATCAAAAAATTCTAGGTTAAGGCAGTATAGAAATGTTGTCTGGGATTCTATTGAGCAGTTTGATGCATTTGGCATTGACTGGTTTGACAGGGGTAACAATAGGGTAGCTGATTTACTTGCTAACATTTCCCTTCTACCGAATGATATAACATTTGCTGGCATTTCTAAAGTTGAGGTGTAAGTCAAGCCCTCAATTCCTGACAACATTAAGAATTGGCATGTTTTCAATGATGATGATGACATCTTGAGATTCTTGCAATGTATTGATGAATATGAGGGTCAAGAAATTGATTTTTCTGCCTTTGTGGAAGAAGTGGATGGTAAGGAAACTATATTTGGGAAATGAAATTATCCAGTTGAAGACCAATAAGATTCCCAAAGGGCTAGTAGCATTGGAAAGGGTTTTTGATGGCCCTGATAGAAGTAATGCTAAGCAAAAGTCCATTCACAAAGAAGATTTGGAGGAAGTAAATCTTGGAATAGAGAATGCTCCAAAGAAGGTTTATATTGGGAAAAAGATGAAACCACAAGTTAGGACAATGCTGATTGATCTGTTAAGGAAGTATAAACATGTGTTTGCATGGTTCTGAAGGGATATAGGGAAGAGCTATTTCAACATGAAATACCTTTGAAGCCAGATGCTAAGCCCTTTAGGTAGAAGCAGAGACCAATTAATCCCACATTGCAGCCTAAGATGCAGGAAGAACTTGTAAAGTTGAGAGATGCTGGGATTATTAAGCCTATTAGGCATTCTACTTGGGTTTCAAACCTTGTTCTAGTCAAAAAGAAAAATGGTGACATTAGACTTTGTGTTGATTTCAAAAATTTAAATGTGTCATCATTAAAGGATAATTATCCTTTTCCAAACATGGAAGCCATGCTACAAAAGGTAACTAGTTATGAGCTGCTATCTATGATGGATGGATTCTCAGGTTACAATCAAGTGGTTGTCAAAGAATCTGAGCAATATAAAATAGCTTTCACAACTCCATGGGGCACTTATGTGTTTGTTAGGATGCCATTTGGATTAACAAATGTAGGGGCTACCTTTCAGAGAGCTATGGATGTGACCTTTGCAGATTTCATAGACATATTTTTAGATGTATATCAAGACGATTTGACTGCATATAGCAAAAAAGAGGAAGATCATTGCATGCATCTAGAGAAAGTGTTTAAGAAAGCACTTGAGTATGGGATTTCTTTGAATCCTAAAAAATGTGTTTGGAGTGAAGGTAAGCTATTGGGCGACATTGTGTCTAAGGATGGGACAAGGATTGATCCTGAGAGAGTAGCTTCCATTGATTAAATTCCACAACCATAAAATGCTAAAGGAATCCAATCATTTTTTGGCCAAATCAACTTTTTGAGAAGATTTTTCACTATTTTTGTTGAGATCACAAGACCCATTTCTAAGATGTTGAAGAAAGGAGAGAAGGTGGTTTGGAGTGAGGAGCCTAGTCAGGCATTCAAAAGCATAAAGCAATCTATCAAGGAGGCTCCAATCCTAAAATCTCCATATTTTTCCAAACTTATGCATATTTTCTCCTTTGCTTCTTTCCATACTATTGTTGTTGTGTTGTTGTAGAAAAATGATGAGGGCTTTGAACAGCCTATTGCATTCTTTAGTAAGTCTTTGCAAGCTGCAAAACTTAAATATGACATGACTAAGAAGCAAGCATATGCTTTAGTCAAGGCTCTAAAGAATTTCAAAACCTACTTCATGGGAGCTACAGTCATAGCCTTTGTGCCAAGTGCTTGTAATAACCCCTGCCTAGATTGATTGGAATTTTGTGATTGTTTTCACAATTTGACAGATTGAGGCATTTCGTCAAATAAATCACTTGCTCAATGTTGAGAACTATTCCCCAATGATGTTTGATAATAGTTATCGTAAGCTGAATTTATTGTGGAACTTCTATTCTTATGACATTAGATAGACATTGCATAATAAGTCTATTGATAATGTAACAGTGAATATTCCTGAACATTAGCATTCACAAGAGTTGCAACATGGAATATTACAGAGCAAAACATTCTGCACTCAACTTCACTTTCCAAAATAAACAATACATTTATACTAAAGAGATTATTGATATTAAGCGATGAGGAATTGTTACATACTCAGTCTTATTGCTCTCCAACTGTAAGTGCCTTCCAAACTACAAACACTAAAGGAAAATAATGACTCCCAATTTGGAATAACTGATATCGCTCCACTTTGAATTGTCGTGACTCCAACAAGGAGGATGGTGGTTTATTAAGAATCGCCAAATAAGACAAATGTTTGTTGTTTCGCTTTGACTCTTCTCAAGCTCCTCATAGGATTCATCCCGATGATACATTAATCATAGGAACCTGTCCAATGAATATCCCACAACAACACATAATCCCGATATCACCGAAACTTAGCAATGCCAGCACACTGTAAGAATTAGGCATTAAGAAATGTTAACTCCTACCCGATAATGAGTCTACGTGGATTCCTCCACCAGTGAATACCGATATCACAAGCAATAGAAAATGCTATAAAATATAAACTCTGCCAGTATTCGATACAGAGCTCGATCAACTGCTAAGAGCAGGACGGCTTTAGAACAGGTATACACTTCACGACACCATTGATATCAATTGGAACAACCACAGGATACATTGCAGCCTTCAAGAGCTTTGGCTGCCTTTTACCCAATCCTTCTGATACGATAATATTCATCTATCTTTGCATTCAATTACATTATAATCGAATAATGCATAGTGCCTCATATAACCGATTAATGCATATAACCGAATAATATCGGACAAGCGACTCATATAATGCTTCCAACACGAATATGTCATCAGCAACATAGACATCGGAAAACTTGACAACCACCATCAAAGATTATAAGCAGGGGATTCACATACGTATACGCCAAGATGAATGATATGGTGGCTTTAGTAGAATTCCTAGAATGCTTAAACTATGCCAAACTCCCAGTTTGTCTTATTCGTCTTCTTCTGGAATAATATGAACTCTTCACAATAACACCCGTGTGGCTTTCAATGGAACAGAGGCGCTCACACTTACAAAACCAACAAAGCAACGATTTCTTATAACCATTATTCAAAGATATATACAAATGCCATGATCAAGGTTTTCATCCTTCCATGGCCATGAAATCCTAAGAGTTTCCATTCTCAGAAATCCCTTCGTAAGTTCTTAGGAAGTTTGCCACTCAGGCCTATCTCTGTTCAGGCCCCTTTCCAACAATGGGGTATAGACTTCATTGGTGAGATATCGGATAAATCTAGTGGGGGGCATTCATGGATCCTTGTTGCAACTGATTATTTCACAAAGTGGGTGGAAGCAATCCCCACAAAGAAGGAAACAGGTAAAGTTGTGATAGACTTCCTGATGAACAACATTCTGATCAAATTTGGAGTTCCAAAGATCATTTCTGATAATGCTATGTGTTTCAGGTCAAAAGAGTTCAAGGATTTTTGGGATAAACATGGGATACAAATTTCATACTCTTCACCTTACCATCCACAAGGGAATGGTCAGGCTGAATTTAGCAACAAGAGTTTGATGAAGATCATTAAAAAAATGATTGAGAAGAATAAGAAGGCCTGGGACTTGAAGTTAAAGCTTGCACTGTGGGCTGATAGGATTACAATAAAGAAGGCTACTAGACATTCACCATTTGGTCTAGTTTATGGCTTGGATGTTAGGCTACCTCAGAATAATTTGCTAAAGATGTACAAGTTTGTGCAAGAGTATGATGAAAACATCTGTGATGAGATACGGCACAGGATTAACAATCTCATACAGTTATATGAAACTAGAAGAGAAGCTTGTGACAAAAATGCAAAAATGCAGTTGCAAGTCAAGCGCTTGCATGACAAGAAAGCTTCTCCTAGGAAATTTGAAGTGGGCAGTATGGTGTTGATGTGGAATGCACAAGCTCAAGACAAGGTCACTTGAAAGAGGAAAAATTCTTGATCTTAGGCACTTTTACACCCAAAACCAACAGCTTTGCCAAATTCTCAAATATTTCACTTATATATTCAAAACTCTGTTAAGTACTGATTGGGATTTGTCTCGATAAGTACGTGAAAATAACCTTTGCAATTTAAAATTAGACTTGAGGTGTTGACTTCCTATCTGGGTTTTATATTGCTTGTTCATGATATATCCTGTCTGATTATCTGTCTTTTTTCATCATTGCTATATTTTCTCACCTGTGGGATTCATAATTCTTGCAGCTGCAAATATATTATTGCAAATATATGATTAATGAATTTCAACATAGATAGCTTCTTCATCTTCCGCAACTGTATGAGAACCAATTGCATCATACTTTTGTAATCGATCCTATATTGTACAAAATCTTGATGGCTTCAAAATGTGCATCTTCCTTCAGGTTACAACTTTTTCATTTTGTTCCACTTCATTGTGATTTTTTTTTTTTTAAATTGTTGTTTACTTCAACATATTTTACTTTCTAAGCCTGAAATAATAATTTGGTCAGCTCTATCTGTTGTACCCAAACCAAATTTTTTGCTTCATCAAGGCATTTTGCTTAAAAGAGTCTAAACCTTGCGAAAATGATGTCAAATACAGTTTTTGGGCAATATCAAGCATGGAGTTTGGTTAGTGTTGTGTCAGTCAAAAGCAGTACTTGTTGATTAGAACCTGAATCAGAGACTCAGAACGAGGCATTTCATGATGGAGGAGCATTGCACGGCGATCATTATACCTTTGCATGGTCATTTCAGTGACCAAGACAAAGATTTCAGTGGTCAAATTTATGAAGATTTCTCAGGCAAAGCAAAATTGTGCCCTTGTAGGCCAGGGGCACCCTTCTCTTTGAGGGTCCAAATTTTGTGGCATGTGCTCATAAATGCAGTCAATCTCTTCAGAATCAGCCCAGTTATCCGATGACCTATCCTGTGAGGTTATCCGACGTTTATAGCTCCGGTAACTGACGTTAGAAGCTAAGGTTTAGGAGATTGAAGATTGCAAAAACTTGTCACTTTTCAACTTTTGCGCCCCTGTAGCTCAGGGGCACCCTTCTTAAAGAGGGTCTAAATTCCGGCATTCTTGCCTGTTGATGCATCTAATCTCTTCACGACTAGTCTGGCTATCTAATGAGCTATCGAATGCAGACATCCGAGACTCAGAGCTCTGACAGTCAGGGTTAGAAGATGAGGTTATGAGGAGACTTCACATCACAGGAACTTCCTCTAATGGTGAAATTGCGCCCTTGTAGCCCAGGGGCACCCTTCAAGATGGCTCCTGAGATGGATGAGTTTGTAGATAAGGTTTTCCTGACATTTGTGCTACTCTAGTCCGGTTTCGCAATGCACCAGTCAGCCTGTCAATCTAATATTCTGAGAGATCGTGGCAGAAATTCTACCAAGCACATAAATCAGAGGGTGAAGAATCATGAAATATTCACTATAGCCTCTGTAGGCCAGGGGTGCCCAACCTTTACGCCTGTCAGATGGTGCTATTTTCTTTCGAAGTCTTCACGGGACTTGTGCACAATTACTCCAGCTATCCAACGAGCCTAGCCGTCAGCCTTGGGATTTGGAAAATGCTCGTACGTGTGAGGTCTTTGCAAAATACTGAAAAATGAAGACTACTCAGAAAATATTTTAAGTCTGGTTGTATATTCCATCTTGGGAAAGGCGCCTTTCTCTTTGAGGTCTTAGAAGCTGTTTTCTTGCTTCGTCGCCTCCAGAGACATCTCTTGTAGGTCCTTCTGGCTATGCGTTGAGACAGACGATGTGCAAATCAGGTCACCCCAGCTCCCAATATCAGAGGTCAAAGTAGGGTATCTGGTTGAGTGTTGTACTTTTGTTGAAATGGTGTTTCAGTCTTTTCAGGCTAGGGGCTCCCTTGCTTTTGGGGTCCTTAATACAACTTTCAGGTGCCTTGCGTATATTTGTTGGATGCGGAATACTTCTAGTCATGCAGTGATCCTATCTTCCAGTCAGCAAGGTTCACCATTCATTGTTAGCAGTCATTTGAAGCGTCAGATGGCAGTATGGAGAAATGGCAAAGTCTGGTGCGTGAAAATCAATTTAATCAAAGGCTCCTAATTTTTTGAGGTGTTAAATGATGGATTTTGTAGTGATGACTCCCAACAAACATTTCTTCCTTGCTTTGCAGGCTTCGCAATGAATATTCCTGCTCAGTCTCAGCATCACCCGGTCACCCGGAAATCAGTGTTGAATATGGCCAATTGTAACTTTGTAGTCAGCTACAAACTAGGAAGTTAATAAAAAAACATAATATCTTGAGCAAATGGACGCCTATGAGGACAAATGAGGACTTTTCAAAATCAGTGAAGTTTTCTGAATCCATCCAAAAGCTCAACGTGGTTTGTCAACTGATTAAACTAATATTAAATATTTATTTTTGCATATTTGAGCATTAAAGGGCAATTTTCTAAAATTGGCGCCCCTTTGTGCTGGATTTTCAAATTGCATGATGAATATTTTTATTATTATTTTATTTCGAACTTCAAGTCAGTCACAGTTCGAACTGGAGGGGTCCAATCAGAAGTTTTCTATTTCAGTCGAGGTTTTAAAATCTTGCAGTTAGCATTATGGTGCGAATTTACTCTATTTATTCATGGCGCCTATCATTTAAATCACTCATCCAGCTTAAAGAAATTCATATTTCTTCAAGGAAAAGGCGATTTTCTTCACAGGTTGGGCGATTTTATCAGTTTTCAGTGGCGATTTCATCAAACAATTCCTTTTACAGGTGTGTTGTGACCTTTTCACACATCGCCCCATTGCAAATGGGGACCCTCGTTGGTTTTCTCTTAGGGTTTAGCTTTGAGTGGCAATTTCATAATCTCTGTTGCTTTGGGAATTTCATGTCAAAGTCTGGAGTTGTCACCCGAGCCAAGTTGAGAATTTGAGCCTGAAACTGAACATGAACGTCATAGAAGTGCTTAGAAGATTCGGTAGACGAGGATCGCCTGTGCTTTCGCTCAATTCTGACACTTCCTATTTTTTAGGGATTCTGCTTTTTTGCTTTTTGCTTTTTTCGTTTTTGGCATTTTTGGACCAATCTGGAATTTACTATTTTTAGAAAGTTGCTTTTTGCTTTTTTCTATTTTTAATAAGTTTCTATTTTTAGAAAGTGCTAGGTCTCACTGGCAGTGGAGTCGAAAGTTTCCACTTTTAGAATTGAAAAGCATGCAAAAATCTTTAAAAAATCGAAAAATCATGAGAAAAGCAAAATAAAAGCGCATGCAAAAGTTTGAAAAGCAGGAAAAAGCGCATGCAAAAGCTGGAAAATCAATTGAAAAATCGCACCTTCAAGAGAGAAAATCAACGAGGAAATCAAGTAAAAAGCAAGAAAATCATGATAAAATTTGCCTAAGTCTGGAGAGGTGTGCCCATGAGGAAATCCAGTTGAATCATGAAAAAATCCATTTGAAATTCATCCATCAAAGTGAAATTCACTTGGAAAATCTTGTTGAAATTCGTCCTTAGAGAGAAATCTAGTTGAATGATTTAAAATTCCAGTTGGCAGGGTAAAAAATTGACTAAGGAAAATGAAGAATTCGAATGGGACTTCAAGAATTCTATATAAGGTCGAAATTCACTTAAAAGGTTAAAAAGTCCAGTTGAAAATCGAACTTCCAAGGTGAAAATTGAAGAAATTGACTAAGGCAAAGAGTTACCTTGGTGAAAGGTTGAAAAATCCAGTTGGAAAGTGAATAAATCCACTTGGAGGTCGAATTTGCACAAGGCAAGAAGTTTTAAATAACTTAAATTTCATTAAAAAGTTATCAATTGATGAGAAAGGGCACCCTTGGTTGAAAAGTCAAAAAAATGATAAATCAAAAAAGATATAAGATTGCTTTTTTGTTTAACAACAAAGCAGCCAATTAGAAGAAGAAGTCGACCTAAACCAATATGGAAACTTTTTATTATTAAAGAAGTGCTTGTGAATTTATTTTTCATTATTTACAGGTTAAGTTTTTTCACAGGCAAACTTCTCTCAGAGAAAGGCGTCCTTCTTCTTCTTATTTTCTTCTTGAGCTGCAAGTTACATTAATTCCAAAGCACAAGGTTGGACATTTTTCTTTTATTTTCAGATTTCTCAATCAACTGCAGAGTCATAACTGGCGAATTTGAAGAAGAAAAAAAGATTTTTATCTTGGATTTGCACAAAAACTTCAGTTTTCCACTTTAAAAGTCCAGTAAATTATTTAAAAAATTCTTTGAATGTTCTTTTAAAAAGATTAAGGCTGGTTAAATTTCATTTTATTAAGATTTATTCTCCAACTAGCCTAGGCAGTTGAGTTATAGAATTTTCTAATTAATTTATTTAAATACTCTCCAATCATAAAATCGCCTTCCTCACAATTTGTGAGTATTTTTCTAACTTCGAGCTTTGTACAGGTGAGATGTCTGCCTCGAAGAACGTAGGAGGAATTAGAAAGAATCAACACTTGAAGAGGAAATGGCAAGTTGGAAGGAAAGTCTGCCCAAGTCAAGGAAGCCATGGCATGAGGTTCATGAAGTCCGCCTAGCCAAGAGGATTAAAAATTCAGAAAATTGACTAAGTGTTGGAAGGAAAACAAGAGGAATAAAAAGGAAAAGTAAAGAGGAAGTGAATAAAATCCTTGTCCAAGGGTGGAATTTGTCCTACATAGCACAAGTCGGATTTAGAATTGAAGGCAAGTCCACAGGAAAAGTTCATTCGAGCATCGAGATGGCCAAAATCTTGGCTAAATGTTGAATAGTCCGCATGAAGGTGTTACAAAATGAACTTGAATAGCCAAAATTTGGCTAAGTATGGGAAATACTTCACAGAGAAAATTCCAATTTCCTCTATTGTGGCGAAAGCACAGAGGCATTCTTCTTCAAATTCAAGGCACTTGAAAGAATATTCAGACATCTTGGGAGGATTTCATCTACAATCCCAGACCTATTGAAGCAACTAGGGCAACTTCTTGAAGGATTTCATCCCCTGAAGAATTAAAGACAAACTCTCAATCAGAATCAGATGGTGGTAGGAAGATTGTGCCAAACAAATTTCCGCACTTAGATAATTTCTTAACACAAATTGGATAATTCAGAGAGGAAATCCAAAGGAATAACACCAATCCAACTCAAGGCACTTGCGGGAATTTCGAAGCAATCAAGAAAGAAAACCTTAATAACTTCAAGTCTAAACATGTTTTCCAAGGCAAGACTTCCAATACAAGTGAGAAGAAGAAATCAAAGTCTCAAAAGGGAATCCAAGATCAAAGCTAGGAAGAAACAAGCACAAAGGACAGAGTCATCGGCAAGGAAAATATCCTAAGGCAGAAATATGGAAAAACTAACAGAGTGACCAGGGTGAACATCCAACTTGCTGAAGTGGCGCCTCGACCAATCAAATTGTTCCAAGTCAGCACGTCCAAATTCAATAACTTTCTATTTTATTAGGTTCATATTTGGCAAAAAGGACAAGTATCCTTGAGTGTAATTTTCTCATTGGTCGAGAAGGAGTTAGCTATGGCAAGCCCTAATTAGGGTTTTATTTTAATCTCGGTCGTTGATTCTAAATCAATCTTGGCCATTGAATTGTAATTGAGGAGCCTATAAATTGAGCTCACTCCTCATTTGTAACAGGATGGGAGCATGTTGCAAAACATGTTGAGATAAGTAATTGTTGCGTACAATTGCCAAAGTAATAAGTAATGCATGCATTGTTTTGATGGTGATTGCTTCTCTTATTTTGGAGTTGGCATGGTTCTTATCCCTCATCATAGTTTAGATTTTATTTCATGTATGTTAGAAGAATGCACGATCTGATAAGTATTGATTTATGGTGAATCTTCCGCTCATACTTTCTTTGAACAAATGATTTTCGTTCAATGCGTAAAGTTAGCCTGAGCTTACTTTGTGGATGCTTAACTTTTGTCTAGATAAATATTGTTCACTTTGATGGTAGTTATTCATGATGTGAAAATTATAAGCACACTCCCTTGAAGATTGCACCCACTTTGTGTAGTTGTCATTGAACGTGGCGAAGCAAAGCGTGGTTACTAGTTTCTCCAAGTCAATACCGTCTCTTGAATTCTTAGGAAGTAGATTAGGAATTCTAAACCCTTATCTCCTTTTTAGTTTGTTTGAAAGACCCAAACAACAGAGCTTCATTGCCTAAACCTTCATTTTGAATTGAACAAGCCTAGCATAAGTCCCTTTGTATAACCAGCATATCACATCATCCATTGAGCTTGTCCATCCCCCCAAATGAAACATTGGAATTACCGTATGAACTTTCTAGCAATCTTAGCATAAGAGGTAGTTTTTCAAGAGAGGATAAGCTGTCTTTGGGCATTTTATTCTGATGTTTGGTGTGTCACAAAACACACATCAACAAGGTGCAAGTTCACAATCATCAGCAAATTTGAAGAACAGGGGGCGATTTTAATAGAACATAGAAAAAATGTCTTTTCTCCTCTCTAATTTTCAAAATTCTCTCATATTTCAATTCGCATGTTCCTGAAATTGGCAAATTTTGGCAAGTTTGATCATCTGGATCGATTCTATATAGCTTCCTCGAATTAAATTCATGTGCTTGCATTTTTAGGAATTTTTAACTCTAGAGCATCAGTTCTCGAGTTTCTAATTTTCTCAACTAAAAACTCTTTGCATGATTGAGTAGAAGTCAAATTTTCGCATTTCTGACGTTCTGGGTTGTCTTAGAATTTTTTTCTGGACAAAACCCATATCTCAGATTTTTTGCCAAAAATAACCCTTTGATAGGCTATTTTTAGCTTTCTAGAAATCTTGTCAGAACATAGTCAAGTTCACAATCAACAGGCGAGTTTTTCAAAATGCAGTACACTCAGCTCGAATACAGGACCAAATCAATCCTTACTCACAACTTCATCGGGACAGTTGAGACGAATCTCCATAAGGTGCTGCCAGAGGCAATCCTAGATCCAGTCAAAATCAGAGATTCGATTATTCAGAACATTCAGTAGTCCGGGTTACTTGAGGCCAGTTCCATACCTATCTCCGCTCATTGTGTTGAGTTTGTGATGTCTTGTATTAAGCATTACAACTCTGCTACTCATGAGATAGTGTTAGTAGATGGACGAGTCATTTGCTGTCTCAAGCCTCTAGACGTTGAAAGAAGTTTTGGTATCCCTCAACACTCGAACAGTCTGGTTATTTCTATGGAGCAGTGCAAGCATGCATTCAACGCTGATGTGGACAAGTGACAAAGCAAAATGGCAGAGCGATGGTTGAAGCAAGCGAAGAACAAATTGCCAAATAATGTGGGTCATGGTGAGTACAAGGATGAGTACGCAATTCTAATTACACTCTTGAATCATGTCTCAGGTCATTCACATGCAAATGTTTTCCAGCCTTGGATGTGTATTACATCATTGGTCGCATCATATCTGGGCAGGAGCATTATGACTAGGCATCCTTCATCAGCGATGTTATCCACTAGCAGATCACCAGTTTCCTAGTTGCCCACGAGTTTCACATGTGTTCTTACCTCGTGTACTTGATTGCCTATCAGGGTCAATTTCGAGGGTTAAACACCGTTGGCATTCTCAGTGTTCAGAAAGTCTATCACTATTACGATCAACTTGAGTTCACTAAGGTTGAACATCACTTCAAGTGTGTTCACAAGGCTTTCCTGACTTAAACAGTGAGAAATTTGGACTAGGAGTTGCACGTTCGTATCTCGGTAGTTGCTAGAGCAGCAATGGATGGTTGGGGAGACTGGTTCATTCAGTTCCCGACATACACTTATATCCGAGTATATGGATTTACAAGAAATCCAGCTATGCTTCCACGCTATCCTTCGGATAGAACAGTCTTTATGGAGTTCCTGAGGCAGTTACATGATGTTCATCGTAATTTGCGTTGCAAGCATAAACCAGCTGCCAATTTTCCCTTTCAGTTTGGAATATATTGGTGCAAGACGGCAGTTGATGCCAAAGCTGCAGGACATGAGCTAGAGAGGTATCATCTCAAGTATCTTGTTGAGGTACGTGCCTATGATCCTTGGGGTCATTACACAACTCGCCTCGGTGGTCACGCATATCATAAGCCTTCTATGGAAGACTATTGGGAAAATTGCGTGGACAACTTCGAGGTCTGCAGACGTAGCTACGGCTGCTTCTCTCTCTCACAGATTTATGTATTCTTGTCAGAAGATGTGGGAGGTTTTTCAGATGATGAGGGTGAAGGCCTTCCTCAGTTTTTCAGAGAGCAGGTTGACACACAGCTGCTGCCAGCAGTTGATTGGTACGCCAAGGAGTACGCAACAGTAAAGGAGAGGTCAAGTAGAGTTATTCAGAACAGTATACTTTACCTGAGCAATAGCAAGAAGACCAAGAGGGTAAATGTGTCTAGAACAGAGCCGCTAGTGGTGGATCCTTCGCTACCTTCCTCGTTGAAACCTAAACAGAAGAAGAGGAGTAACCCTCCCAAGAAAGGTCAAGCGCCAAACAATTCAAAAGGCAAGGCGCTTGCCATTGATACACACACAGACCCTGTCAGACATCCTGTCACAAAGCTAGTTCAGAGGCCAGTCCAGTGTCCACTAGTGCTTGAGGTTCAGCCTCAAGTTCCTATACCAGTTCCAGAGCAGTCACCAGTTCCGATTCATATCGAATTGGATTTAGACTCCCCATCTCCCAGCCGCTCCTCTACATATTCACTCTCATTAGAACCTCCTATTGCTAGTACAGACCCTTCCAGTAGCATTAGCTGAGACTAGTCTTGGATTGAAACTCAACTGGGAAGGAAGAGGAGGCAGCCATCCTATGTCCTTAATCATTCAGATTTTGATTAGGTTTACCAAGATGTGCCAGACAAGAGGATCAAGAACATGGTCCACATGCAAAGGAATACTGATATGGAGATCATCGTCGAGACTGCTATAACTCCACAGGGGAAGAGCTTGGATGAGTTGGAATCTCAGGACTTTGAGGTTATCATAGTCAACCTTGGTCATAGCACATGCCAGACTCAGGTTGATCTCCTACAGGTTGCTACAGACAGTGCCAGGGATAGAATGCTAAAGGACGGAGAAGACAAGGCAACCCTCAAGACTGAAACCAGACAGCTTCGTCAGTACATTTCTAGCCTTGTACACAGGTCAAATGTTACCGCCACACTCCCGCCGATGCTTGAGTCTCCAGCAGAACAGGGCCAACTTAATCATTTGGTTGCATATGGCAAGCGTTTGGAGGAATGGGAGGAGTTCGTTGCTAGAGGTCATTCTATGCTTACAGAGCTATATCAGTTGTGGTACAATGCACGAGAGCTCCGTCTACGTCTCCAAGATGAGGAGCGAGACATGGCAATTAATAGACCCCGGGACAAGATTATGATTGCTCACCTAAGTATGGCATATGAATCAATCACAGATGTAGAAGATAAAGAGGCTATCTACTCTTGGAAAACACAGTTGGTTTTCAAGGAAAAGATAGAGGAAACAATGGCATCAGAGTTGGCTGAGAGTAGAGAGCACCTTACTAGTGCACTCCGGTTTGTGAGAACCTTAGTATCTCGCTTACCATGCCGGTATCAGATTGAGGGTGGTGCATATGTTGAGCTTACTAATGTACAGTCAGAGCTCCAAGCACTCGTTCATACTATTTTTAGTGGGGAGACCGTTGGCTGTAAGATTAATCAGCTTACAGTCATGTTGGCGTTGTTCGATGAGGCAACTAGGAGCAGAGGTGAACTTCAATCCCAGATCATAGCTGGTGAGGACATGTTACGCAGGCATAGTATTCTTCGACAGAGTATCAGAGCTCCAGATAGTGATGTAGTTAACAATCTCGTTGAGGGATTGGTTGCTCGAGATCACGACCTGTAGACTTTAGTTCCCACCTCTCAGGATAGATGTTATACACAGGAGTTAAACTTGGTGTTATCTTTTCAAGTTAACTCGCTGTCTCATCTCATGCATATCTATTTTGGGATTAACTTTATTCACTTGGAGTTGTATTTAGGATTTACGGTAACTAATGGTAGTGTTCCAGTTAACTTGCTTTCAATAAGGACGTGCATGCTTGCACATTGTCCACTTAGATTAGGGTTTTCGGTTAACTGATGGTAGCTTTCCAGTTAACTGTATAGTTTGTTTTATTAGGGTTTAGCAATAAATCTTGCATGCATTGCGAGACTGTAGTTGACTCAAGGTGATTTTAGGGTTCCCTACACCTTCTGATGTCTATAAATAAGAGATTTTGCTCATTTGTACATAACTTTTGCATGAGAGAGAAATATATGTTGTGCCTACCTTGCCTGTAATATTGCTCGTTCTATATCTGTTCATGAGTATTTACTATTATGATGAATTGTTATGCCACTTGGGTTTCATGCAATTATGATGGTGAATTCTTGCTTTAGTTAGATATAGTGGCTAGTTTGATCGTAGATTGTATGCGTGTCTCGCCTATGCAATTTATTGTCCTAGTTGGCTATCCTTCATGTTTTGTGTTCAATAAACTTGTTCAGATTGAGCTGATAGATGTGCCACCTTGCCTTCAAGTTGAGAATCTGTACTTGGTTATTATGTGATGTGTGTGAATAATAAACTTATTTAGATTGAGCTGATAGTTGTGCCACCTTGCCTTCAAGTTGAGAATCTGTACTTAGTTTATCGTGTGTTGTCGTTTCCAATAAGCCTATTTAGACAAGCAGATAGTTGTGCCACCTTGCCTTCACGTTGTGAGTTTGTACCCGGCTTATTGTTAGATAATCATTCCCGCTCCATTTCCTCATGCTCTGAATTCTTGAGGGGATTGGATAGTTAAAGTTACTTAGTTTTGTGTGTTGTAGTTAAGTCTTGCGAAACCAGAAAATACTTAGCTGCAACGTATAGAGTTTTTGTGAAAGCCTTGTACCTCTTACAATTGAGACAAAAAGACAGGATATAGTTTAGTTTATTTCCCTTTTCAAGCACTTTTGTCAAGCACAACGAGAGAGCTTCCCCTCCTAATTTGAAGAGCACTCATTGCGTAGTGTGCATAGCTGTCCGTACCAACTTGCACTCCAGAAGTGTTAGTTGTTACGCCAACACTATCGAGTCCTATAAATTAGGGATTTTTAAAAATTTATAACAAGATAAGGCCTGGATTGTATTCAACTATTCATATAGAAAAGATCCCTCTACAAAGAACCATAATCCTTAACCAGAGAAGAAAAAAATTAGTAGGCAAAAAGCATCAGTATAAAACTCTGTTAAAAAACTAGATCAAACTCATTTTACAGTGAAAGACAATGAAGAAATATATCTTATATGCAAATAAGATAGCCTTCTGCTTATAACAAAGTTTTTCTTTAACCTAGATATCAGCACTGTTACAGCTGAATTTCATTTTATAAATACAGATGCAATATGGTTTATCTTTCAAACATAAATTTGAAAAGAATTTAAGGAAATTTCCAATAAGGAAGCTTGCAATGGATTTTGAAAGAACTACCTCGCAATCCATCAGAAGAATGTCAAAGAAATAGGGTTGTACAGGAGGATCAGATGATTCAAGTGGACACTGTTTTGATGAAAAAAAATCATTATTGTTCTTGATTCTGTTATGAAGCATTTCAGAAACTATTTGCACGGCCTGTTCTCCATTATCAACACATTTGACAGTGGCACCTAACCGGGTAAGCGTGGCTTGTGCAAGTTGTTGTAAAACAGCATTATCTTCTGCAACAAGTATATGCATGCCTTCCAATAAATTCTGATGTCTCAATTTGTTATCCTTTTGTGTTAGTTCTGGCCACATTTGCTTTTGATCTTGCAAATTTACCAAACTAGATTCAGGTTGATCAAAGGATTTCCTTCTGAAATGTTCATCACTAGTTTGCATCTGTGGCAAAACATTTGATGCCTCAATTTTTGAAGCTTGCTGCATTCCTTTTCCAGTGAGATCCTGCACAAGCTCCCAAACTCTATGCAAACGTGAGCCATGAACTGGCTTATGTAATATCAAGTCACAAGGAACCGATCCTCTCTTCAAGTTCTCCAAGTCTACACGAGGAGTGTTTGCACTAGCTAGCCACACAACCTTACAGCTAGGCATCTGTCCAACTCCAGAAAAGTTACTTATAATTACTGATATTTGTTCCGGAGGTCCTACAATCATGTTGATATCGACAACAACCAGTAGGTGCACACTTACTCTATTCAATCTTCTATGTTTAGATTCCTCAGTAGCTGGGCCATATCCACCTGTAGAAAGTTTCTTTACACCATAATCAGGGAATGTGTCATCTTGATGTCCTCCTAAGTCCTTATCATCCACCCAAGGATCTTTCAACAAGGTCTTTGAAAAAACCAACTCAGAAGTCTCGGAAGCCCTTAAACTCTGGAAGAGAACCTCTTGTTTGAGATTTTCAAGTGTTGGGATAAAATCCCCCCATTGGTTTATCATCAAAACTGATACACATCTGTGTTCCAGCCATTTCTTCAAAATCATTTTGCTTGCCTCTCCATTCATTGCAAGTACTGCATAGACATTTTCTTTGAGAGCAGGTCTTTTCCAGTGGCCTTCTGAAATGCTGCATGTCAATGAAGAAGATTTCCATCCTAGTTGCCAATATTGAATGTTAGATTTTCCACACAAATCACTTTTAGCCTACACAGAAACTCCATCAAATGCATGCATACCTGATGACTGATTTTCTCCATTCTTGCTCTGATCTACAGTAATGTCAGCATTTTTGAAAAAGAGATTAAACCGAAAGCAAGTTCCCTTTTCCCCAGGTTCACATTTATCAACAATCTTAATATTTCCACCCATTAGATGCACCTGCCACACACAATACGATTCAAAATCAACATTTTAAGAACCACTGATATTGTCAGAAAATATTGAGGTGAACCTACATTCACAACAACATGTAGAGTTCAACAAAACATGAAATTCAAATATACTAAAAACTAATATCAAGCATCTATGAAATTTCTTTTGAAAAGAAAAAGAAAATGATACAAACACACAAGATAAAGAAATTCCAGTTAAGAAGTGAGGAAATAATAGTATGCATTACTTACCAATGATTGAACAATGCCAAGACCCAGACCAATGCCACCTTGGTTTGTAGAAGTTAATCCATCAACTTGGACAAAGTTCTCAAAAACAGACTTTTGTCTGTCCTTTGGAATACCCTTTCCTGTATCATCTACCTCAAACTCGAACTCAACATAATTTGAATCATTTTGAACCTTAGAAAAGGCATCTAATTGTTTGTAAGCATTACCAACCTCAAAGATCCATTTAGGCATACAACTCCAAAATGCCCTGAAATGTGGACCATTGCGGTCGTCACGAACTGAGGGCTTCCTAAGGGTAACTTGCTTAACCCAAGCACGTAATATCACATGGCCTTTAGATGCAAACTTTACACTGTTGCTTAGTAAATTACAGAATATCTGCTTCAGTCGAACTACATCACCTTTAATCCATGATACTTTCTCTGCAGACTCATCACACAAATCCAATACAACTTCTACACCTTTATCTAATGCCATAACAGAGAACATATCTACAACTTCTTCAAGGACCTGAACTATATTGAAGTCTGTCTCTTCAAGTTGCAGCTTCTTAGCCTCGATTTTAATCGTATCCAAGATAGAGTTTAATATACCTGAAAAATATGTATATACACAAAAAATAATTTATTATATATAGAGCACAAATCAATTCTAGTTTTTGAAAAAGGCTACTTCCACAGCTTAAGAACTCCTGCAAGCATAATCTTGTAGAAAAATTCACACAGAAATCTCAATAACTTTTGTAAATAAATTAGAAATTTATGGAGACCAAAGATGTACTAAACTTGCATTTATAATCTTTTAACTTTGTCAGTTCTAATGTAGTCACTGAGACAGACTTACCAAGCAAGTTACTTGCACAAGAATTCATTTGCGAGAGGTTCATCTCTAATTCTGAACCTTCAGAAGCATCATAATGACAGAGACCAATGAGGCCAATGATAGCTGCAAGAGATGTCCGCAAGTCATGACTCATTCTTGCAAAATTAATACTTGTTTGGTTATTTTTTCTCTCTGCTTGTTCTGTTGCCTCAAGTTGTTGAATTAATGCTGCACAGAGGTGCATTTCTCTATTCCCAGCTCGTGTAAGAACAAAAATAAAAACACAGCTTATGAAGAACATGCAAGCTGCCAAGATGATTAGCAAAATTAATGTTGTGTGGCCCTGTTTATTCATGTGACCCCAAATGCTTTTGCAGGGAATGATGACAACACATACCTAAACAAGCAAATTGACTTACAAGTGAGAAATAATCGAAAGCATGAGATGGAACATATAATCATACAAAACATGACCAATGTTTTAGTATCCTAATAAGAAAAAAATTAAACATCTTGGAGTGGAAAAATAACTCATAATTGTAGAATACACAACAAAATTTACATGTGATCCTTTCCAACAGATTTCAGGGATTGCATCAAGGAAGTATATTTCTAATATTAATTTTAAAGAAACATATCTTCCTTTTTTGTTCATGGAAATGTTCAATTCTTAAGCTTTCCAGCAAAGAACAAAGTTCTATACCATAGTTGTTCCAGCAAGATGGATGGGTGTACTGTCCACTATGTACAATGCACCTTGAATTATTGCATCAGAGGAACTGAAAGTTTCACTGCCCAATCTTGATATATTCTTTAATTTGTTTTTTAGATGCAATGCTGCTGCTGCCACCACAAGATTGCCGGATTTTGTAGCTTCTAACAGTATAGGTTTGTCTAGTTCCCCTCCAACATGGAAAGCTGCTCCTGTTTGTGCAAGCAAATATCCATCTTTTGTGGCTAAATACATATCACCACCAAGAAGATTAAAATGTGTAATGAAATCCATTAAAATTCTCATTGGCACTCCTAAAGCTAATACTCCACAAGGATCTGCAGAAGATGCATCTTTAATAGAAGCCAGTGAAAGGAATAATAGTTCCTTAGATTGACCAAATGCCAAACCCCAAGTAGCAAATCCATTATTACTGTAGAGAGCATCTCTGAACCACTTTGTGCCCCAAAAAGAAAACGTGCCTGTTGGAATTGCTTCCCCCATTGGTAGCCCTGTAGTAGCACTCGCTTTCTGACAATACCACAGATACTGTTGCCTGTAAGAAGTGGGATTTCCTGCATGTGTCATGCTGATGTTTGTATAGGTTCTGTTTGCATACAAGATCAATGTCTCATTAAAGTCTGTATAGTAAGAGACAAACAATCCATTTTTTCCCATGTAGAAAACTTGTGTTGTGTATGGAATAGTTGAATATTCTTGAAAAAGAGCAGGTTTCACCTACAATAACAAGTAAATACCATTATTATTTGCTAGTCACAATCGTGACAAAAATTATAACTCAATCCAAACTAAAATTACCCAACCAAAAGTACCAACCTGGTTCTCCAATGTTGAAAATGAAGACAAGTTGCCTTTTATCAAAGATGATTCCATCAAAAGAGCTAAATGGATTGTAGATTCACAATTTCCTTCAAAGACTGATGCAGTATATGCTTTAGCACGTTCAAGCAACTCACCGCGAAGAGCATCAGAAACAATAGAAACTGAATGCTCGGCATGTTTTGATGCAAAGAACCATGTTATAATTGTGATTGCTGTCCCAACCATGACAAGTAATAGCTGCAAGAAAAAATCATGTTGTTTTAACTTTTGACATACAAGTTAGCACAAATATGTTTATCCACTCATTTTTCCTAGTAGTTCAAAACTAGCAATCAGTGTACCATAAATTCCTACAAAAATATCCATTAGACTTGTACAGGTCAACTTAGCATAGAACATATTATCACAGATTTGCAAGGGGAAACTTTTGTTGTCCATACTGAACAAATTAGCATTCAAATGAATAAAATTATGGAGCTTATGGCCCTTGACATAAGACTTGAAACAAGTTCTTAAAAGTGGCATCTTCCAAGTTACAATTGAAGGAGACTCAAAGGTTCTAATCCAAACAATTGACAATGCTTGGCTACCTAATTCCAATGTCCAGCAATACAAAAACTCACACACGAAACATCATTGGCATTTGTATAACATTGCTAATCAAGTACTATCCAACCTGTACATGATGAACAAGGAAAATCTCCAACAAAGAAGACAAGCAAGCAAACTACGCTTTGAAGCATTGGTGATTGTACTAGTCACAACTACAAAGGCACTCTTATTCTATCTAGTTCATCCAAACATTTTTGGCCTTAGAGAAACAACATTTCCAAACATCAAAATATTTTCCAAATTTTAGGGACATCAGTGGGACAGCAAGGGGATGATAAATCACATATATATATATATATATATATATAAGGGAAACCTGGGGACACGTCCCCCCCCCCCCCGGGTAAAACGGCCCATCCCTGTCCCCGGGACGTCCTGAGTACAGGGGGGACGGCTGGGGGACAGTCCCCTAGCGTCCCTTTTTTCTTTTCAAAAGCTGGGAAACATCCCCGAAACGGGGAAATGGTTAATGGGGAAAGGGGTACGGCTGACTGCCCCAGGGACGGCCAGGGGACGCTTGAGCCGTCCCCCGACCGTCGCCCACGTCAAAGCATGAATTTAAAAAAAATATATATATATAATAGTTTTTAGTTTTCTAGTTTATGAGTTGTCCATTTAAATTATTTTCATATATCTTTCACAATATTTGGAACACTCACAAGATAAATATTTGCTGCTCTATTAGAGATATATAAAAATAACAAAAATTTATTCCAAAAGTGCGTAAATTTAAATTTATTTGCTTGTTGTTCACTAACAAGTTATAGAGACAAAGACTTAGGATTTTGACATTTTTAAACAGTTCTTCACAATTGGAAATAGGTTGAATATTAAGGCAATTTGATGCCCAAAACTCCTTGAGTGCAGCAATTGTCCCCACATTTAACTGCTCAAATCCATATCAGACAATACACCAGCATTGAATTTACTTCCAATAGTCCACACTCCCATCAAACTACAATAATTTTGCCTTTAGACGCCTTAGCTATTCATTATTGTTCTTGCCAAGTAATCAATAACCTAGGTGAAACAATCTTCACTATAATCATAAATGTTCGCCCAATTTGTGAGCTGGAAATAGCCTTATGTAATTTGATATAAGTTTATAAATTATAACTTGGAGGTTGTATCATGATTCATGTATGTTAATTCTGAATTTTCAATGCATATTGAGTATTGACAAAGAATGTTGAACACAAGTGTTATATGTTAAGGTTCTATAATGTATATTATGCATGCTTTATCCATGTTTTCATATGAATATTTAAAATTTCCCTATATATTTAAAATTTTCCCTATTATTTATATAGCTGTCCCCCCACCGTCCCCAAATTTGGCCTCAAAAATTGGAAACTTGGGGACTCGTCCTGCCGTCCCTATCTTGGAAACTTGGGGTAACACATATATATTAAATACAATCAACCAAAAGCAAAACAATCATAAAAGAAAAACACAAACAATAATAATTTCCATAAGCAATCAACCAAACCCATAACCCATAATTAAACAAAAATTAAATACAATCAACCAAAAGCAAGCAAACAAGCAAAGTAAAAGAAACAAACAGAGGTCCCTATTTTGCTAAGACAAAATGAGGCATGTGTGTGCAAGACACAACAATTGGCAACCAAATAGGAAAAATGTTCCTGAGCATTGTTAAACCATGAACCCTTCAAACACCTAGCATCCTTGATCTTGGTTGATCAAAACAAGAAAAAGCCAAACCCACCAGAGGAAGAAAACATCACAAGGCACCTCTCAAAAAATGATGAGATTCCATGGTGTGTGTAAGTGATTCGTTCCCTCAAGAGTTAAGCTCAAATCACAATGAGATGGAATCCACAATAGGCTACATAAGTATAGTTACATCTTCAACTAATCGGGGGTCTATTAGATTACATGTGTCATTAAAAAGACATGATCGATTATTACCTACGAATTGCTCTTCTACCAACCAAGCATCCATAGCCCTGACAAAATTATCTCTGACACCACTCAAAGTATAGCTCTACTACCAGCCAAGCATCCATAGCCCCAATAGAGGTTACTTGATTCACCCAAATAGTTGAGTTCTCATGATATCTTTACTTTCTTATTACTTGTTACTGCCTTTCCTTTCCTTTCCTTTTCTTTTCTCTCTTGGTTCTTCTCTTTTTCTTTTTCAAACTCAAGCTATCTCAATCTTTAGGCAATGAAGCCTACTTCTGGGTTGGGAGTCATAGTGATCATCAGAGAAGAGTGTAACCTTCAGCTTTTTCACTTGAGGTGAACCCACGACATATAACTCTAACCAACCCAAGAGCATTTAAGGTGTGTATAAAGTGTAAGATCTCAAACATTCCTTTCTTAATCCCCATAAGTCTCTATTCCTTGAGCTGTAGATGAGTAAACACAAAACCAATGAACCCCAAACAAATGACTGATCCAAAAGTCAAAAAATATCAGCAGAAAACTTCCATCCAAGTCACCCTTCAAGTTTATCCCCAAAGAAATAGGGAAACACCTCTTTGAGCAAGACCAAAAGGACAAGAAATCAAAAGCAAAGGAAAACATTCCATTAAACAAAAATAAAGAAAAAAAACTAAACTAAGACAACAAGTCGATCCAAAAAAGTCAAAACAATCATAAAAGACAAACACAAACAATAAAAGATAGACCCCAAGGCCACATAAATAGAAATCCGCACTATGTACAAGGAGGTCCTTAAGACCTTAAGGAACCAAAATAAAGTTTAAGGTATTGCCCATTAACTAGTAGTAGGACAACCTCTCTAGTCAAAGAACTAATCCTAAGGTGTTGTCCCCTAAGATCTCAAAAATATGGTAAGGACCTAACCACAACTTTTAAAATTTAGGGTTGTATCCTTTTTTTCTCTCACTTTATCCCACAAAAAAAAGGTCAATTATCCTAAAAGCCTTCATTTTATCTTTTTTTCAAACCACCTCCTTACCACTACTTGATGTTTTGGTACATGTTCTAGGGCACTATTTCTCTTTTCTTCTAGGTTTAACAAATTCAACAATCTGACTTCAACCTTTATTTTGTTTCTAAATAGTCTTTCATGAATTTCAAGGTTGGGATTCTCAGGTTGATAGTGAACACAAGATTGAGCTCATAAACCAATTGATAAGGGGATGTCCCCGAGGAAGCTTTAACCTTAGACCTATCAGCCCACAAAGCATACTTCAATTTGGTGTGTCAATCTCTAGGACTTTTCTCTTATAATTTATTAATAATATCAAGCAAATTTTTATTTGTAGACTCACCAACACCATTTCCTTGTGGATAATAATGGTACGAAAATTTCAAAATTACCTTATGCTCAAAATTCCTTTGTAGTAAGTTAGCTAAGGAAAAGACAAAACTGTTATCACATACTAGAGCAAAAGGCATCCCAAAACTAGCCATAATATGTTGTTCCAAAAACTTTACAACCACCTCATTTGTGCAATTTTTACATGCTATCACTCTTGTTTATTCGTGTGAATAAGGTGTTTTACCTAACTAGTTCACCTAGTAGGTCCTATTCACATGTTAAGTTTACTTAGGTCCTAAGAATTTTTTCTAGAAGTCGTAGTTGTCTTGATGAGATCTTATCTCATGTCATTTACCTCTTGTGTTTTAGGTCATTAAATATTTGTTATGTGAGTTGTCTCATGTCATAGGATTAATACACTTGTCATGATTTTGTCTAATCTTATCTCTCACCTTGCCCATATAAGCAAGGCTCCTCTTGCATCTTGCAAGGCATATCAAGAGCATATTGTATTCTTATTTGGTGGAATAGCATCTTGTGTTGTTGCTTCTCTCTTGTGTGTGTGGAGGTTATTTGGTGTTACAGATTGATGATGCTCATTGCATCCCGGTTACTCACTTCAACATGGTATCAAAGCTTTGAATCTGGCACACCCCTTCCTTTTTCTTAGAGAGTTTATCCCATCATGTTTTCTATTGTAATTTGAGTTTTTTGTATGATCTTGTAAACTCTCATATGCTCTTTTTTTGCATTTCAATATGATTGATAGAATCAGAAAAGATTTGCAAAGATTTGTTGATCCTATATTGTATATGTGTTTTTTGGTGATATAAGGTGATTACAACATTTTTTACTATAGCGGCAGTATTTGTGGCTGTCCCATTACATATAGGAGGTTCAAGAAAGTCAAATTTGACTTCTGTTTCAATCAAATTGGTCACCATTTGACATAGGAGCAAATGAGGGTTTGAAGCTCAGATCTGGTGAATAGCTTTTTACTGGATCAGTTTTTGCCCAAACGAACCTTGACATTGTGCTCATGAGGCTGATTAGACAAATTTTTACCATAAATTTTCCCATATTCAATGTCGAGATCTTTCAAGAAAATAATTGCAAGAGAGCCATACAACCCCTCTGTGCAACTGTACAACGATTTTTTTTTCAAAAAAAAAGTGCTTTAAGCGCTTTACCCCTAAGACTAGCCACAGTGGCCTGTAGACCACAACGAAAACAACTAAGCTGCTAGTGTGACACCGCCTGCTGCCACCATGGGCACCTCACCCTGCCACCCATTCATCACTCTGTCAGCGACAGGGGGGGCAAGGCTTTTATTTAAAAGCCCTAGCAGTGGCTAATCCTACGGGTTACCAACACTTGGCCCCCAAGGTGCCTTATTTTTGCTTCTAATGGACTAATCGGGCAACTTTTTCCTGAGAGACATAATGTTTCGCTTGGGTATCAAAATTTTGCAAACGAGATATTGATAGAAACTTGGTTTCGAGCACTATCCAATAATGCAGGTTTTTTTCTCAAATTTTGTTGTTGGTGCTTTATATAGCCTATTGAAGTCAAATATACAATTTTTGCTCCCAAGCTCTAGATTTTTCCTAGTTCCTTCATTTTTCACGATTCTTGCGGTGTTGGAAAGGTCATTCAAAGCTCTTTAGAGCTACTCATTCACTTTTTCTAGATTTGGCCTTAGGTATAACTAATTCAAATTTATGTGTTTTAGCACTTTGTTGATTACTTGGATCTTTTGGTACCTCCAATCTTTTTGTTTGCGTGGGATCGCTTCATTTGAGCTGCTTTATATGTCTATCCAACATTTTTTCCTATGTGGGAATTTTAAGCATCTTTTGTAAGCACTTATTTGTAGACACATTGAGATAAAGTGCCACACTATTGTATATGTTTTGGGGGATTTTGCATATCTTGTAGTGCCATATTTTGTACTTGCATTGTATTACAAATTTCCATGGGGGGTCATGTAGTGCCTTAGTTATTTGTCATCACACTTTTTTCAAGTGAGTGTTCATCCATGACAACAACGAATCCTTTCATGCACTACATGGTGACACACAATTTTAGTGGATTTGTCACACCTCTCCCTAGTCAACATTATGGGGGGGTATTATATTGTTGTGCTAATGCTTCCTTGGTTTTGCTTTGGAGTGAGCTATATATCTAGTATTTTTTCCTATGTACTATGTGGTTGTAAAGGCTGGTTATCCATGCATTTTGGAGAAATGGATCATTTACCATATGGAAATTCTTGTGTTCTAATTTTGTGGAGGCAATCTTCCATCCTCAATTGATCAATGTTCTTCAGACTATTGGCAACTATATTTTTTTACTTGCATTGGTTGAGTAGTGTTGATGAGGTCACTTGTGTAGATTCATTTTCCATTTGTATCTTCGACTGTCAAATGTTATTTTCCTTTGCCATCTGATCATTGTTCAAGTAGTGTCGTTGGAGGCACTCATGCAGATTGCTGTCTTCATGATCCTAATCATCATCCTATTTTTACAAGAGGTTCTTCAATTTTAGCATTATAGCAATAATCTTTTGATAGTTGTTTGCAGCTTATTTGTGCTTAAGTGATGTTCTTCATGTTCCTATTTTTTTGGGGACATTGTTTTGGAGGATTCTTAGTCCTTTATCTTGTATTTCTCTCTTTTGGAGAGAAGTTTTCTCCCACAAGGTTTTCTCCTTTTCTCCATTTGTGAGTGATTGTTTTGTACATGGGTGCTTCATCAGGATTTGTTGTTGGGTCCCATCTTTTGCATCTTTGCATTGGTTTGTTCCTCCCTAAGATTCACTTGAGGTGTGTTGGTGTGAATAAGGTATTTTACCTAACTAGTTCACCTAGTAGGTCCTATTCACATGTTATGTTACTTATGTCCTAGGAATCTTTCTAAAAGTCTTAGTTGTCTTGATGAGATCTTATCTTATGTCATTTAATTCTTGTGTCCCAGGTCATTTAATATTTGTTATGTTAATTTTCTCATGTCATAGGATTAAGACACTTGTCATGATCTTGTCTAATCTTATCTCTCACCTTGCCTATATAAGTAAGGCTCCTCTTGCATCTTGCAAGACATATCAAGGGCATATTGTATCCTATTGTATTCTTCTCTGGTGGAATAACATTTTTTGTTGTTGCTTCTCTCTTGTGTGTGGAAGTTATTTGGTGTTGCAGATTGATGACCCTAGTTGCATCCTAGTTACTCACTTCAACATGGTATCAGACCATGAGAGATTCCAACATTGTCCACCTTGTAAATAAATTTGTGTCCTCTAGAAGAATTGGGGTTAATCATACCAATGAAATCTAGGTCCCATTGGACAAAAGGACATACCTCATAAAAAAGCTACAAGGGCATAGCAAGGTTTTTAACCCTATGTGTAGTAGTGTGGCAAGTGTGACATGTCTTTACATGTTGATGAACATCTTAAATAATTGAGACAAATAATATCCAGCCATGAGAATCCAATGAGTTGTATCACCAAATCAATGTCTTGTTCCAAGCATATCATGGAATTCTACAAGAACTTGGACCACTTATGTTTTGTTTAAGCATCGCAAGTAAATACCTTCATAATTTCTCTTGAAAAGAACACCAGCATTTATCATATAGCTACCACTTTTCATCCTTAGTGCTCTCCTCTATGATGCACTCAAAACTGCAGGGCATATGATCTTAAGTAAATAATAGACAATATGTCTACACCAATCATCATCTGTAATGGTGTCCACTATGTATTACAGATTACCAACATTCCAACTATGTGTCTATCTCAACGAACAATTTAGAAAGCCCTTGACCTCTAGAAACCAATTTCATAATCTGAATTTCTAAGTCAAACTCTTATAGGATTGCCATCCATTTCCCTCGCCTCCTAATTCATTTGACATTAATGGAGCTTTAATTGCCTAATTGAGAACTATGGAAAAAAAATACTTCTCAAAATATAATGTTTGAACCTTTTAACCGCCCTTACTAGCACTTACACTTGCTTTTCCAGGTTGGAGTACCTTACCTCTACATTCTTAAGGGGGAACTCATGAAGGCAATAAACCTCTCCTCTCCAATATCCTCCTTTTGTGTCAACATGCCAACACACAAGTGTTCAAAAGCAAACAAATAAATATAAAAGGGATGTGTATAATAGGGGCCAATAAAAAATAGGAATGTTAGTAATTGACTCCTTTATCTAAGCAAAGGCCTACTTGGCCTCAACAATCCATTGAATTTTGGCATCATTCTTTAACATGCCATTTAAAGGACAAACAATCTCTGCAAAACCACTAAAGAATTTTCTAACAAAACTTATCTTACCAAAGAAAGATTTAAGTTCTTTTTTGCTTCCTAGTAGAGACAATTCCATAATTGCTTCAACTCTTCTAGGTCAAGAAAAATCCCCTTTTCAAATATTACATGACCCAAAAACTTTCATTTTGTTCAAAAATGCAATTCTCAGGATTCAAAGAAATTCTAGATTCTTTACACCTTTGGAGAATTTTCCTTAAATCATAAATATGATCTGCTCTATTCTTAGAAAAACCTATGTGATCATCCATTTAAATAATAATGCATTTACCAATAAAACCTTTAAATGTGACATCCATGGCTCTTTGAAAGGTAGCTCAAATGTTGATCAAGCCAAAAGGCATCCTTCTATAAGCAAATGTGACCCATTTCATAGTAAAGGTAGTCTTCAACCCATCTTCATGCCTTACTATCACTTAGTTATATCTAGAATAATCATCCATAAAGGACATCATTTGTGCTCCATTCACAATCTACAAAACTTCATCACAAGAATGCCATGGGTAATTATCCTTTTCAAAGGCCTTGTTAAGATTCCCGAAATCCACATATAACCCGATTTCTCCATTCTTTCATACAAGCACTAGATTAGCCACCCAAGTAGAATGTCTAACTAGGAAAATGATTCTAGTGAATAATAGCGCTAGAACTATATCTCTTTATAGGGCAATAGTGCTAATAGGGCATTTACAGGACATTGCTTCTATCTAAAAGGCTTGACACCTAGTTTCAATGGAATGGTATGAGTAATAACTGAGATGTCACAAGTTTTCAACTCATCATATCTCCAAGAAATCACTTCTCTATAATCTTTCAAAGCTTTAACTATAGCATCTTTCTCTTCTTGTGTGCATGCTCTTACCATGAGCATGTCTCTTCTTGTTCATTGCCCAAATTATATGCATCATACTATCCACATTCTACACTAGGAGACACTATCTTCTATTAAACAATGTCATCTCAATCAAAGAGTCTTTCCAATGCTACAATTCCCTTCAATGTGTTGTTGGTTTTCAAATTCATAATTCCTTCATCATTAGTCCCAAAAGGAACTCTATCCTTCTCATCTCTAATTTGTGCTTCAAAACTCTTGAATTAGTAATAAACTCGAAAAATATGATTATCATCTTCAAATATCTGGAATTTTTTTATATTGCCTAAGACTACAGGGACAAACACTATCTCTACTAAAAACCTCTTCAATCTTGATTTTGTCATGGCCTCGAAAGTACTAGAAACAATTGCCAATGTGTCTGCAATCTGATTCTTTCTCCTAGAAATTAATCAGATGTTGAATGCATGAAAGTCTTCATTTAAGTCCCAAACTCTATTACTGTAAGCTACCAATCTCTTATCATGACAAGCATATTGAATCCTATTTTTTTTGGTGATCAACTATGAATATCCTTCCACCTATAGATATTTTACCCTCTTTTGATGTGCGAGGAGCAATCCTCTTACCAATGCTTCATACGTAGCTGCATTGCTAGTGCATGTGAATTGTAGTCTATAAGATGCAAGAAATGATTTACCTTTAGGATTAGTCAAATCAACCCTTGCACCACAACTTGCTTAGATTTGGACCCATCATATCTCAATTTTCACATCTGATCACTTTCCATAGTCCTGAGGTCCTTGTCAAATTTCACTTTTGGTAGCTGCATTCTCTAAGATATACCTAGTATATCATCCTATTACTTTCTACCACGAAGCTCTTCCTTAGGTGTCCAACTAGGACCTTGAACACTTTGAATGATTTCCAATTTATTAACAAAATCAATCCCCTATTCTTGTACTTCAAATATAGTGGAGCTCTCTAATTCTGTAATATCTTCAATAATGACTTATGAATCTAGCTTTAAAGTCACTGCATTAACTTTCTTAACCACTTCCAAGCATGCTAAACATGAAAATTTTCAATGGAATTCATTGTGAATCATACACCAATTTGGAAGTAATAACTTGAAAGTACATACCTATGTCCTTGGGATTTTCTTATCATTGGCTAATTTTTGCATGAACTCATAGAGTTTAGAGTCAAGGGGGTTATGCACTTGTGAATTGGATCCTATATTCTCTACTTCTCCACTTATGTAACCTTCACTAGAGAGGAAGAAAGTAGCAAGGATTTCATCTATTATGTAGACTCCAAGATCAAAATCTACATAGACAACTTCATTAAAAGAGTCATTCTATAAGCATATGTTTCAACATGAATTCACATTCAACCTTAATCTGATTCAGATTTCCCTTCTAAGGTACCCACAAATGTGAAAAATCAATAGAAAAGTAACCATTAAGGTTCCTAGTCCATTCCCTGCTAAGAGCATTCCATAAAACTCAAGAATATCCATTACCTAGATACCAATACATTGTTGTATTTGCAGCTCTGATACCACCTAGATATACACATCCTTCAATTCACCTACAATTCTAACCTTTGTCTTGTCCAACTGAACAATTTTCTTGTTGGTCTAGGTGGGCACCATTCCCAAATTTTGACAAATATAATAAAGCATAACATTTGCAAAAGCACCAAAATCAACTAAACAATTATGTAAGTTCTTGCCAAATATCTTGAGGTTTAGAAGGAAAGGGGGAAAACCTAGTCTACCTCTGTATAAGGCTGCAAGCAAATCTACAATTGCAAAAACCTTATCTTTATTTTTATGTGATTCAACGTTCTTTTCTTTTTTATTCAGGGAACAAAATAAAGTCTCCTTTTGATCAAAACATTTTTGCAATACATCATAAGAGAAAAGCTAGCTTTAGTTTTCTTCTATTCATTAATGACATCATAATAAAGCCAAGCTCATTGTTTCCCTACCACAAGATTTGATTCATCTTTTTCCCTCATTGATCTAGGAACTAGGCTTGGAAATTTTGCAATGTTCCAACACTAAGTTGAAATTGGGAGCAATTGTGCATTGGACTCTTATCTTCTTAGCAAAGAAGGCTTTCTTAACTTGCTCCACAACTTCATCTCTAGAATCTTGGCCTAGAAAACATGGAGGTTCCCCTTTATTCTCATCAACTCATCAATTAGTTCCTCTACTTCCCAATGAACTCCTTGATGATGGAAACAAATGGAAGAGCCTTACTAGGGCGCTCCCAAAATGTGCAGAGAAGGGTTTCAATAAAATTTTCAATCTCTACCATGATTGCATTCATAGGCTCTTTCAACACAATGAAATTGCTTTTGCAAGCATTCAACACCTTCATTCTCCACCTAGTGGTTTCAAGCCACTCGGTATGCATTGATTTCCATTTGGTAACACATTTTTGCTTTGTAGGTCTACAAATGGAATCATGGTCATTCTTTGAAGTTGAGGTAGGTTTTCCTCCAGTAGTATGAGCTCTTCATCAAGAGACTCTTCAAACTCAACCATTGCATTGGCTTCATTGCTTTCTTTGTGATAACATTGAATGGCCTCACTGATCAACCTATAGGCTTGTGTCCCCAATGAATCCCTCCAAATCTTGGTTGCACTCACCACACCCCCAAAATCTTCTCTTTGTTTGGCCCTTGTCCAAAGCCTTCAGGATTGCAAGAGTAGGTGTATTTGAATCCATTAGGTCCATGAGGTAATTGATGTACACAACAAGCTCACCAACCTAGGACTTAAGCTCTTTTTTGGTCTTCTCATCTTTATCCATACAACATAGGATGGTAGACATAGAATTTTGGAAAGACTATTTCTCTCCCTCTTATGTTTGGTAACCTAGGTTGAATGTCTACACTTGGTAGTCCCCTGGCTACATGCTAGCTTCATCTTTATCTACCAAAGGGGTTGCCACTTGTGTGGTTCTTGCTCCCACATCCAAATTGATGGTGGACAATGTCCTAGCTCTCTTCTGCCTTGGTTAAGCCTAGAATAGTCCTGTTGTGACCTTTTCACACATCACCCCATTTAAATGGGGACCCCCTAATTTTTTTTCCATTCGGGTCTTTTGGCTTTGGTTTTGTCTCTCTCTCTTTCTGTCTCTTTTCTGCTGTCTACCTTTCTAGGGATGTGCCAGTCTTTGAGCTTAAACGTGAGATTTTGGCTAAGTCTGAGAATTAGGGTTTTGAATATGTCAGCTAGTTTGGGGCCAAATGGAGGGAATAAGTTGAAATTTGAGCTCAGTAATATAGTCAGCAAGCTTCCAGCAGGTTCCCAACTAAATTTCATCGAATTCCGACGACTTACTATTTCTAGTAAGTGTTCAATTCAGGGACATTTTCTTAGCAATTTTGAAATTCCGATCATTACATTACATCCAAAACATGTCAAGCTGCTCATCTGCAAGTTTTGAGTTGAAACATACAACTTACTATTTTTAGTAAGTTCACCTTCAGGAGCTAATTTTAGGGTTTATATGCAAAAAATTTCAATGCATGTCTAGAGATTCTTTTTGGGTTTTCTGAGACCTATGCAGTGATATAACATGCAAAATGAGATGATGACTTTAAGTATTCAGCCTTCAGAGGCTATTTTTAGGGTTTGCATGTTGAAATTTTCTTTGCATGTCTGGAGATTCTTTTTGGGTTTTCTGAGGGCTTTGTAGTGGTATAACATGCAAACCAGGGTCATGACTTTTTCAGGAGCCGTCTTCAGAGGCTATTTTTAGGGTTTGCATGCAGGATTTTTTAACGCATGTCTGGATATTCTTTATGGGTTTTTCAAGAGCTATGCAGTGATGTGACATGCAAGGCGAGATGATCACTTTTTAGAGACTTACTATTTTTAGCAGGTCCACTCCGACAGCTGCCCAACACTTCAGAATCACGAACACAGTGACATGCAACAAAAATGGGGTCAAACAGAGGTCATTTGATTGACATGCAAGTCAAATTAGGGTTTCCAACTTCGGGACCCAAAATGAGGGGTAAAATGCTAGAATTTTCAAAAACTGGTGTATCCCACTACGATCAGTATCTTTCAAGCTATCCACAAGTATAATTTGAAGGTGATCGGAGCATTTACTATTTATAGTAAGGCATTCCAGAATCAAGCTATAAATAGTAAGTCAGCAGCAGGCACCAGTGTGAATGGGCAAGTCTATCAATGAGGGTCACGTCATTCAAATTTCAAGTCAAACGGAGTTGGGGAAGTGTCAAAATTAGGCAGTTGCTATAAATAGTAAACCACCTTCAGAAACATGCTATAAATAGTAGGTCAGCTTGAGATGGTAGTGTGAACAGACTGACTAGGTCAGGAGGATCCTGCGGTTAAAATTTCAAATCAATCTGAGCTTCAAAAGAGGAAAAACATGGAACTTACTATATATAGTAAGTATTGAGCTGGCTGGTGAAGATGAGAAAAAAATGCCTAAGTCTGAAGAACATCCTGCTTCACCCCTCAAATCTGCCCCATAAGCTTGAAGAGCCATGAAAATTCACTAAGTCTGAGAAATTTGAAGTCTAGCATGCCAAATGCACCTTAGCTACTTGAGGATGGCTGAAAATTCTTCTAAGTACTTGAAATTGGAAGTGGACATGGTGAAATGTGCCCTTGAAGCTGAAGATTGATAGAAAAGTTTCTTAAGTCTTGCAAACTTGAAGCTCATGCCTCCAAATGCCCTTAAGATGAAGAGAAGCTCCAAGAAATTTCTAAGTATTAAAAATTGGAAGCTCAAGGCCTCATATGCACCCAAGAAGAAGAGGAGGCCTTGAAAATTTCTAAGGCATTTAAAATTTGAAGCTCACCCCCTTGAATGTGCCTTTGACTTGAGAAGAGTTTGAAAAAAAAAATCTAAGTACAAAAAATTTGAAGCTCCGAGCCTTTGACTAGGTGGAGGCCTTTGAAAAAATTCTAAGTGTGTGAAATTTGAAGTAGACTCCCTCATTTGCGCCTTGACTTGAAGGGGAGACTAGAGAATATTCTAAGTGTGAAATTTGAAGTAGGACCCCTTGTATGCGCCTTAGCTAATTGAGGAAGATTAAAAAGTTTCTAAGTCCTTGAAACTTGAAGTAAGGACCTCTATATGCGCCTAAGAAGTTGAGAAGACTAGAAAATACTCTAAGGCATTCAAAACTTGAAGAAGAGACCCCTATATGCACCCAAGCTTGAGAAGATGCCATGAAGACATATCCTAAGTGTTGAAAAGAGAAAGTAAAGGGGCTCATATGTGCCTTAACTTGAAGAAGGAGGTTGGAAATGTGACTAAGTATTAAAAACTTGAAGCTCCCTACCCTAAATGTGCCTTGAGAATAAGAAGAGGCTTATAGTTTTCTAAGTATCATAAATTGGAAGTCCACCCTCTAAAATGCGCCCTTAGAAGCTTGAAGTTAGTTGAAAATTTTCTAAGTGTGGAAAAATGAAAGCTCCTGCCCTCATATGCGCCTTGACTTTGAGAGTGGACAAGATATGTTTCTAAGGCATTAGAACTTGAAGTTCATGTTGTCAAATGCGCCTTAACCAAAGGAGAGGTGTTGGGGTTTTTCTAAGTGTCGTAAATTGGAAGGACCTATAAAATGTGCCCAAGCTAATGAGAGGAGTTAGAAATTTGTCTACGGCATCAAGATTGGAAGTAGCCCATGTCGTATGCGCCCTAGCAATTTGAGATTAGTGGGAAAATTTCTAAGTATGAAGAATTCAAAGCTCAGGGGTGGAATAGCGCCCAAGGCAACGAGTGAATTTTGAAAAAAATTATAAGTCTGGAAAACTAAAAGCAGACCCCCTTTGATGCACCTAACTCAAGAGTTGAAGTTGGAAATTTTTCTAAGGCAATAAAATGGAAGTCAAACCCCCCATATGCGCCCATCAGGGATGGAGAAGGAAATTTGTCTAAGTGGTGGAATTAAAGGCAAGGTTCTTCAAATATGCCCTTCATGAGTTAGGCAAGTGGATAAAATTTATGAGGCAAGACAAGGAAAAACACGCCCAGAGGAGAAGAAAGAATAAACCTTGGTGAAATATTTTGCAAAGGTTAAAAATAAAAGAATTAAATGTCCCCCTTCCTAGTGATACACATGAATTTTGCATTTTCCGAGGGGAATTTTCTTCTGGGTATCGAACATCTTCAACAAGGAATGGATTTTAAAGTCTTCCACAGCTCGCCAAGGATTTCAAGATGAAAATTTTGATCAACACTTGAATAATGAATTTTCTAAGGGGGAAATTTAAAAATTTTCTAACGCAAGGAATAAAGATGTTTTTGAAGATAAAATGCCTTGGATGATGAATTTGAATTTGATTGCCTAGGAGAATTTGATCAAATTCTTCATGGAAATAGTATTTTTGAGCTAGAGATGAATAAAATCAAAGTTGTGAACACCTCAGCTAGTGAAATAAATTTCTTGAAGAAGATGCAGTTGAAGTTAACACTTTCAAAAGATGATTTAAAAAAAATGCATCTCTTGAATACGCCCTTGAGGAGGATGAAATTTTTCTAAGGCATTGAAATATGATGCACAGGTGTTATATGCCCCAACCTACAGATGTTGAAAAATCATGAAGAAAGCAAAGTTGGCTAGAGAAAAATGATGAACCATATCAAATCCGGAGATCACTCAGACCTTGGAAATTAAAGCTTGAAAATCAGGTGAGTCAGGTGAGTTTATATTATAAAGTGTTCTGATGCTCTTCTCCTTGCTTGTTTTGCAGGGTGAATACCGAGGCCAAAGCATGATGACTTGGGGAGATGAAGCGAGTACTTGGAAGAAATGGCTAAGTGTTGAGACCTAGTATGTGCCCAACTCAAGCGACAAAGAAGAAATGTTTTCAAAGCTCGGGATGGAGGGAAAGATAGAAACCTAGGCATTAATGGTCACCATCAAGTCCTTCAAAGTTGAAGAACAACATCAAGGAGGAAAATCATCGTTGAGCAGGAGAAGGAAGTTGCAGGCTTGAAGTTAGATCAAGAACGTGCCCGCCATATCCATTCAAGGAGTTGAGGTAGTATTGGCCAAACTCATCCAGTTTGCAACCGGATAAGGAACAGTGCAAACACGTCTATGAACAAGAATCTTCTAGAGGATGGTGGACATTAATTGTTCATTTATTACTCCACTCCTCTTTTTAGGGTTAGGGCTGAGGTGGCACAATTTGGGCCATCCATCTGATTGTAATCTGAGCCGTCCGTTGGACTTGGCCAACTATAAAAGGGGCATCCCCCCTCATTTGTATCATTAGAAGTTAGAATAGTAGAGAAGGAATAGAGAGGGATTGATAGAATAGTGGGTAGCATAGTTTGATAGTTTAGCTTAGATTGAAAAGGAAGGAAAGTCTTCCATTTGAATACTTTGTAAGAAGTTGTTGTGAACACTTTCATAATAAAAGAGTTTTCATTGATGGCGATCTCTTCTTTGTTATGAGTAGCTAGCAAGGCTTCTTCGTCCTTCCAATTCACGTAGAATCTTGAAGTAAAGTAGATTTCATTTCATGCAAGTACTTAGTAATTGTGGAATACGGTGCTCAATTTGAACATAACTTCGCTTATCCATACCACTAGCGGGCTCGCTGACGGTGGGTTCACCTTGCGTGGTCAACTAGAACATTGTGAACTTATCTTCGATTATGGTTTGTATGTTGGAATGTGTCATTGTGATGGTTTCTTCATTCTGAACCGTGATTTGAATACCTTTGATTACCAACTATAAAAGGGGCATCCCCCCTCATTTGTATCATTAGAAGTTAGAATAGTAGAGAAGGAATAGAGAGGGATTGATAGAATAGTGGGTAGCATAGTTTGATAGTTTAGCTTAGATTGAAAAGGAAGGAAAGTCTTCCATTTGAATACTTTGTAAGAAGTTGTGAACACTTTCATAATAAAAGAGTTTTCATTGATGGCGATCTCTTCTTTGTTATGAGTAGCTAGCAAGGCTTCTTCGTCCTTCCAATTCATGTAGAATCTTGAAGTAAAGTAGATTTCATTTCATGCAAGTACTTAGTAATTGTGGAATACGGTGCTCAATTTGAACATAACTTCGCTTATCCATACCACTAGCGGGCTCGCTGACGGTGGGTTCACCTTGCGTGGTCAACTAGAACATTGTGAACTTATCTTCGATTATGGTTTGTATGTTGGAATGTGTCATTGTGATGGTTTCTTCATTCTGAACCGTGATTTGAATACCTTTGATTACTACTATGAAGATTGCACCAATTTTGTGGAAGCTGTCCGAAGCAAGGCAAAGAAAACCTGGTTGAAGTCTGCAATAATTGATCACCATGTCCCATGCCTTATAGTAGATTAGAACCTTCTTATCCCTACACTCATTTAAATTTAGTTCATTTCCGGTTAGTGTTAGGAAACTTGTGCTTACTTTCCAAATCATTCGAACCACATGAAGCCCTTAATCTGTTGTCTGCTGTCAGCTACCAAACAATTGCGTAAACTTGTCCCCTTGAAATACCAACAAATCACAACGAACCAACTGAGGGTATTCTATTGCATTATCGGAACCTTGGAGTTGAACGTATGATCTTTCTTGCAATCTTAGCGTACATAATACTTTGATCAAGAGGTGATAGTGTATCTATCAAAAACTTTATTTTGTGTTGGTGCGTTCACGAAAAACACATCAACAGAATTGGCGCTAGAAGGAGGGCTACTAGCAGCTACAACATATAGTTATGTTGAAGTAGAAAGGGTTTGAAGTACAAAAGGTTCTATTGGAGAAAATTATCATGAGTCAAGATGGTGTTCTCTCAGGATTGAACAATCCCGCGTGCCGCCAATAGAAGAAGCAGTACATCCTGGATCGTATCAGTTCGTTTTCACCAGACAAGCTTAAGAGAATCTTGAGGTCTACGCCCAGTTCATCTAAAAATTTTGTGGAGTTAGAGCTAACTACGTGATCAAGGAAGAAGAAAGAAAGTCATTCAAGTAAGGAGGCTAAGTTAAGTGAAGAAGTTTTATCAAACAAAGAAGTTCAGTCGAGCGAAGAAAGCAGAGAAGAAATTTCAAGCTTATTCAGAACTCCACCTAGTGCTTTGAGGTTTTCTCAACCAAGAAAAGTACAAGCTACTGTTCCAACGGTCATTCAACAACGACAACCCGTCCAAAAACAACAACCGATTCAAGCTATAGTACCCCAACAATAGCTGGCCCAAGTTATTGTATATCAGTGGCGACAGCTAGTTCAAGCAATGGCTCAACCAGGAGGTCAACTAGCTCCAAATGGTGCTACATGGTTGCTTACCAACCCATCTCTGCTAGATTTTTCTAATTACCATGACATGTCAAAGAATTCTGAAATTTTTTGTACCAAGTTCCATGTCAACGATGTAAACCGCACGACCGAGGACCATATCAAGATGTTTGAAGGTCACCTACACAATAGGCAGATTGGGTATGCAAATGTGGCTTGCCACCTATTTCCACATTCTTTGGGAGAAGAGGCTCATTTTTGGTTCATTCACCTACCAGTGGGGTCTATAAGATCATGGGAGCAAATGAAGGAAGCCTTCATCAGAAAGTTTGGTATACCAGTCACCCCTGTAGAGCTTTATCATCAATTTGTAGAAGTGAGAAGAGAGAACAAAGAGCCCATCCATGCATTCAACAATAGGTTCCAAAAGGCCCTCACAAGGTTATTCATTCCTTATGTTGTTGCTGATGCTCAAGAAAGCTACTATTCAACACTTGATCCTTTGACTGCAATGTTTGTGAAGTCTCACCCCACTCCGGCGAACATGAACCAAGCTTATGCTAAAACTGTTGAAGTAAGTCAAGGTTTAGGACATAATATAACTAGACCCTCACTATATGCTAGCCTAACTACAGTAAACAATCAAGTACCAACGCTCGACTCAACATGGAATCAACAAGTTCTGGCACTAAATGCAATTCCACAGCCAGCTTATCAAGTGCAAGCACCATCAAGTCAGTTAGTTCTCCATCCTGGGATGTCTTTGTCCCAGACGCAAGTTACACAGCCTGTTTATCTCCAGGACATAGTGCCACCAGTGAAAACTCAAGAGGAGAAAGATGAAATAAAAGATTTAATAGAACAAGTGAAGAGACTATCAACTGAGGTGACTTACCTCAAAATCAAGATAAACAGATACAAACTATGCAACGAAATTATTAGGCACACCAAGGTGCTAACCGAGTATATAAAAATAATCCTCCAAGTCATCAGGATACCCATCAAGGATACAGTCATGAAAATAGTCATGGGTATAGAAATAACAATCAAGGATTTTAGAAGAGGTCCTAGAACACAGGGCCCAATAATGGAGGTGTTCCGTCATCGTTAGACAATCCACCACCTCCTAAAAACCGTCTTGCAGATAGAGTTTATATGGCCGAAATTGGCTCGTCAGGATGGTGTAGATTACATAACACAAACCAGCACTCCGAGCTTTAGTGCCACAAATTCCAAATTGTGGCTGGTATTCTCAAGAGTGAAGCAAGGAATATAGAGGCCACAGAGAACCCTCCAGTTACAGGATATGAATTAGTCCCAGCACCCAGCTTGATCAGGCGTTGATAATAGAAGATTCTGATTTCCTGCCTGAATTTCAGAGTTACATGCCCCCACCAGTTGATCACAAGTTTCCATCAGCTTCAACAAACGGTCCCGTGGGGATGCTAGAGTTTCAAATACCGTCAGAAGTTCACGCCATGTATGCATCACCAGAAGAGCCTCTTCATAGAGATGGTTATATTTTTTCACCTCTCAACAACAATGTCTTGGTAGAAGGAAGAAGGGAGGTACAAGCTTTTCAGACTACTAGAGGAGCCCCTAAAGTATATTAGAGGAATTACCACCAACAACACGAACCCCTGACATCATTAGTGCCTCCAAATAATTTTACAACTCTGCCGCATCCCAATGCAAGTAACTATCCAAGTTTACCAAGAGATTCTCCAGAGTACAGGTGACAATGCAACGCAAGGCGGAAGTGGACAACAAGCTACTTAGCAGCCCATTCAACAAGTTGGGCAAGGACAAAAGGATATTCTTCCTAGGAAAGATGTGAAAAGACTTAGCTCTTATGTACTGGAAGAGTTCAAAAGGATGAAAGTTAGTCTCCCACTACATGAGCTAATGAAGATTTTAGAAGTAAGGGAGACCATTCTAGGAAGTTTGAATGAAATGCCTGTTATGAGAAGTACGTCCCAAGAGGCAACCAGTGCACCAAGAAATCCTCTTGTCGTCACACAGTCTCATCCTACACAAAATACAAATGTGGTAGAAGAGGTGCCTCATGCGCCATTTGACGCTTGGGAGGATCCACAACAGCCTCAAAACTTTGTAGGTATGGTACAAGGTTCTTCAAACACTTCTAAGAATCCAGAGACAGAGATTAAGGAGAGAACTCAGCTTGATATTCTCACAGAACAAAAGAAGAATCCAAAAGATGTTGTCCAAGATAATTAGAATAGAAAAGATGAAAGGAAGAATGCTTCAGCAGATGAAAGGAGAAAGCCAGTAGTATTTTTTCAGGGAAAGGATGAGCCAACCCCATTTCTTGTTTCAGTTAGAATTTTTAGAAAGTTATTGCATAATTGTTTGATCGATTCCGGTGCATCAAGTAATGTCATGCCTTTGAAGGTATGTGAGGCATTGGGTTTAATTCCACTCCAGACCAACAAGAAGGTAACTTAGCTGGATAAGACTGGAGTTCCAGTTGTAGGAGAGTTAAATAATATCCATATGCAGCTGGCAGTAGATCCCAGAATTCAGAGTCGCATTGACATATTAGTTGTGGATATACCTGATGGTTATGGCATGCTATTGAGAAGAGATTGGTCTAGAAAGCTAAATGGATACATCATAACTGACTTCTCCCACATGTGGTTTCCTTGAAGAGGAGTTCCAAATCAGATAAAAATTGAAAGTACACCGCGACTCAGATTAATGATCACAGAATGTGGTGAAAATAGTGATGTTTTGTTCATGGAAACCGATTTGGGTTCGTACAAACCCGTCAAGCGAGAGGTCATCATATTGCAGAGTTCGAATGAAGAAAAGATTTTAGAGGATGCACCTGCCTCCACCGAAGTGTTGATTGAAAACGATTCAAGTGGGAATGAGGATGAAGAGATATTTGGAGATTTTATGCAAGACACAGAAAATGCTTCCATCGAGGACTTGTCATTACCCAATTCATGTAGAATTCATGAGGCTTTCCATTCAGAGAGTATGGATGCCATGAGTAAGATCTCCTTAGAGCAAGTCCCAAAGATGATTCAACAAGTCACTTTAGAGGAAGAATGTGGAGAATTCAATAAGAGAGAAGACTGGTTTCGAACTAGATTGTCCCAGTTGATGCAGTTGGAGGAGAAAAGGGATGAAGCTTTGGAAAGTTTGGCCAAGCATCAAGGGGTTATGAATAGACAGATCAACAAGTTGTTGTTGGGCCCTTGTCAAATTTATGAAATCCTGGGAGATAATGCATTTAGATTGCGTACACTGACAAGGGAGGATATCCTGTTGCCAGTCAACGGGAAATTCCTTAAGCATTATTTCCAAACTTAGGTTCTCTCCGAGCGCCTACTTTGTAACATAGTTAGATTAGGGTTTGCTTTCTCGTTTGCTTTTCGGTTTGTTCCATTTTTGGTTTTGGTTTGTTGCCCTTTGGGTTTTTGGTTTGGTGTTTTCGTGCCTTGAGTCATCCACTAAAGTGGTTTTGGTTTGGAATGGGTAGAGATTTTAGGGTTTCCCGTTGTGAAGGGGGTGATGATGGTTTTATTTTCACAACGTGGTTTCTTTCCACTGGAACTTGTGCAAATTTTGAAAGGCCAAGGTTGTTTTTCTCTTGTCATCATCCAGTTTAGGAATAAACTCGACTCAGGAGGTTAATGAGGTTAACCCGTTATTGTGTCTTAACACATGAGTCTAAAGATCTTAAATGCCCCACCTATCTCCACTCTGAGTCATTTTGGTTTCTTGGGAAAGGTTATGGCAAGTGAAAATCCTACATCTTGCTTCAGCACCACTACAATTCTCAAACCCATTGGAGGCTTCATTGCATGCCAGCCAATTGAGGAATTGATAGAGAAGCAAAAGGGAAAAGAAAATGTGCTAAAAAGAAATATCTAAAAAGAAAGAAATGAAAAAGAGAAAGATGAAAGAAATACTGTACTTTGAATATTGGTTTTGGGAACACACGAGTAACTCCATCGGGGCTATGGATGCCTAGTTGGTAGTGGAGAAATATCCATGAGAATTGTGGTGACAACCTCGTCGGGGCTATGGACGCCTGACAGGTAGCGAGGCAATGTCCAGGTTGCTTTTGAAGTTAAGATATTTATATAACTTGTTGTGGTCAATTTCGGAAGTTAGGATGATTTAGAGATGGAATGAATATGCACACACTCACAAGGTCTTAGATGAAGGTGTTCTGATCCAATATCGGATTTTTCTCCCCTTTTGAGTAAGTATCCTTTTCGTATGATGGTTCGAGAAAGACTATCTAAGGTTAGATTCTTCAAGTGTTTTTCAACACTTTCCCGTGGGGATGCTAGATGTTGTGACCTTTTCACACATCACCCCATTTAAATGGGGACTCCCTAATTTTTTCTCCATTCGGGTCTTTTGGCTTTGGTTTTCTCTCTCTCTCTCTGTCTCTCTCTCTTTTGCTGTCTGCCTTTCCGGGGATGTGCCAGTCTTTGAGCTTAAACGTGAGATTTTGGCTAAGTTTGAGAATTAGGGTTTTGAATCTGTCAGCCAGTTTGGAGCCAAATGGAGGGAATAAGTTGAAATTTGAGCTTAGTAATACAGTCAGCAAGCTTCCAGTAGGTTCCTAGCTAAATTTCATCAAATTCTGATGACTTACTATTTCTAGTAAGTGTTCAATTCAGGGACATTTTCTTAGCAATTTTGAAATTCCGATCATTACACTTCATCCAAAACATGTCAAGCTACTAATCTGCAAGTTTTGAGTTGAAACAGACAACTTACTATTGTTAGTAAGTTCACCTTCAGGAGCTGATTTTAGTGTTTATATGCAAAGTTTTTTAGTGCATGTCTAGAGATTCTTTCTAGGTTTTCTGAGACCTATGTAGTGATATAACATGTAAAATGAGATGATGAATTTTAGTATTCAGCCTTCAGAGGCTATTTTTAGGGTTTGCATGTTGAAATTTTCTTTGCATGTCTGGAGATTCTTTTTGGGTTTTCTGAGGGCTTCACAGCGGTATAACATGCAAACTAGGATCATGACTTTTTCAGGAACCATCTTTAGAGGCTATTTTTAGGGTTTACATGTTAGAGTTTTTAACACATGTCTGGATATTCTTTATGGGTTTTTCAAGAGCTATGCAGTGATGTGACATGCAAGGCGAGATGATCACTTTTGAGAGACTTACTATTTTTAGCAAGTCCACTCCAGCATCTTCCTAGCACTTCAGAATCATGAACACAACAACATGCAACAGAAACAGGGTCAAACAGAGGTCATTTGATTGACATGCAAGTCAAATTAGGGTTTCCAGCTACGGGACCCAAAATGAGGGGTAAAATGCCAGAATTTTTGAAAACCGGTGTATCCCACTGTGATCAATATCTTTCAAGCTATCCACCGGTAAAATCTGAAGGTGATCGAAGAACTTACTATTTATAGTAAGGCGTTCCAGAATCAGACTATAAATAGTAAGTCAGCAGCAAGCGCTAGTGTGAACGGGCAAGTCTATCGATGAGGATCACGTGATTCAAATTTCAAGTCAAACGGAGTTGGGGAAGTGTCAAAATCAGGCAGTTGCTATAAATAGTAAACCACCTTTAGAAACATGCTATAAATAGTAGGTCAGCTTGAGATGGTAGTGAATAGTAGGTCATGAGGATCCCACGGTTAAAATTTCAAATCAATCTGAGCTTCAAAAGAGGAAAAACATGGAACTTACTATATATAGTAAGTATTGAGCTAGCTGGTGAAGATGAGAAAAAAATGCCTAAGTCTGAAGAACATCCTGCTTCACCCCTCAAATCTGCCCCATAAGCTTGAAGAGCCATGAAAATTCACTAAGTCTGAGAAATTTGAAGTCTAGCATGCCAAATGCACCTTAGCTACTTGAGGATGGCTGAAAATTCTTCTAAGTACTTGAAATTGGAAGTGGACATGGTGAAATGTGCCCTTGAAGCTGAAGATTGATAGAAAAGTTTCTTAAGTCTTGCAAAATTGAAGCTCATGCCTCCAAATGCCCCTTAAGATGAAGAGAAGCTCCAAGAAATTTCTAAGTATTAAAAATTGGAAGCTCAAGGCCTCATATGCACCCAAGAAGAAGAGGAGGCCTTGAAAATTTCTAAGGCATTTAAAATTTGAAGCTCACCCCCTTGAATGTGCCTTTGACTTGAGAAGAGTTTGAAAAAAAAAATCTAAGTACAAAAAATTTGAAGCTCCGAGCCTTTGACTAGGTGGAGGCCTTTGAAAAAATTCTAAGAGTGTGAAATTTGAAGTAGACTCCCTCATTTGCGCCTTGACTTGAAGGGGAGACTAGAGAATATTCTAAGTGTGTGAAATTTGAAGTAGGACCCCTTGTATGCGCCTTAGCTAATTGAGGAAGATTAAAAAGTTTCTAAGTCCTTGAAACTTGAAGTAAGGACCTCTATATGCGCCTAAGAAGTTGAGAAGACTAGAAAATACTCTAAGGCATTCAAAACTTGAAGAAGAGACCCCTATATGTACTAGGTCAGCTTGAGATGGTAGTGTGAACAGAATGACTAGGTCATGAGGATCCCGCAGTTAAAATTTCAAATCAATCCGAGCTTCAAAAGAGGGAAAACTTGGAACTTGCTATATATAGTAAGTATTGAGCTGGCTGGTGAAGATGAGAAAAAAATGCCTAAGTCTAAAGAACATCCTGCTTCACCCCTCAAATCCACCCCAAAAGCTTGAAGAGCCATGAAAATTCACTAAGTCTGAGAAATTTGAAGTCAAACATGCCAAATGCGCCTTAGCTACTTGAGGATGGCTGAAAAATCTTCTAAGTACTTGAAATTGGAAGTGGACATGGTGAAATGCACCCTTGAAGCTGAAGATTGATAGAAAAGTTTCTAAGTCTTGCAAACTTGAAGCTCAAGCCTCCAAATGCGCCTTAAGACAAAGAGAAGCTCCAAGAAATTTCTAAGTATTAAAAATTGGAAGCTCAAGGCCTCATATGCACCTAAGAAGAAGAGGAGGCCTTGAAAATTTCTAAAGAATTTAAAATTTGAAGCTCACCCCCTTGAATGCGCCTTTGACTTGAGAAGAGTTTGAAAAAAAAATCTAAGTACATAAAATTTGAAGCTTCACCCCTTAAATGCGCCTTTGACTAGGAGGAGGCCTTTGAAAAAAGTTTCTAAGTCCTTGAAACTTGAAGTAAGGACCTCTATATGCACCTAAGAAGTTGAGAAGACTAGAAAATACTCTAAGGCATTCAAAACTTGAAGAAGAGACCCCTATATGCGCCCAAGCTTTAGGAGAAGCCATGAAGAAATATCCTAAGTGTTGAAAAGAGAAAGTAGAGGGGGTCATATGCACCTTAACTTGAAGGAGGTTGGAAATGTGACTAAGTATTAAAAACTTGAAGCTCCCTACCCTAAATGTGCCTTGAGAAGAAGAAGAGGCTTAAAGTTTTCTAAATATCATAAATTGGAAGTTCACCCTCTAAAATGCGCCCTTACAAGCTTGAAGTTAGTTGAAAATTTTCTAAGTTTGGAAAAATGAAAGCTCCTGCCTTCATATGCGCCTTGACTTTGAGAGTGGACAAGATATGTTTCTAAGGCATTAGAACTTGAAGTTCATGTTGTCAAATGCACCTTAACCCAAGGAGAGGTGTTGGGGTGTTTCTAAGTGTCAAAAATTGGAAAGAGGACCTATAAAATGCGCCCAAGCTAATGAGAGGAGTTAGACATTTGTCTAAGGCATCAAGATTGGAAGTAGCCCATGTCATATGCACCCTAGCAATTTGAGATTAGTGGGAAAATTTCTAAGTATGAAAAATTGAAAGCTCAGGGGTGGAATAGCGCCCAAGGCAACGAGTGAATTTTGAAATTTTTTCTTTAAGTCTGGAAAACTAGAAGCAGACCCCCTTTGATGCGCCTAACTCATGAGTTGAAGTTGGAAATTTTTCTAAGGCAATAAAATGGAAGTCAAACCCCCCATATGCGCCCATCAGGGATGGAGAAGGAAATTTGTCTAAGTGGTGGAATTAAAGGCAAGGTTCTTCAAATACGCCCTTCATGAGTTAGGCAAGTGGATAAAGTTTATGAGGCAAGACAAGGAAAAGCACACCCAGAGGAGAAAGAATAAACCTTGGTGAAATATTTTGCAAAGGTTAAAAATAAAAGAATTAAATGTCCCCCTTCATAGTGATACACATGAAGTTTGCATTTTTTGAGGGGAGTTTTCTTCTGGGTATTGAACATCTTCGACAAGGAATGGATTTTAAAGTCTTCCACAACTCGCCAAGGATTTCAAGATGAAAGTTTTGATCGACACTTGAATAATGAATTTTCTAAGGGGGAAATTTAAAAATTTTCTAAGGCAAGGAATAAATGATTTTTTTGAAGATAAAATCCCTCGGATGATGAATTTGAAGTTGATTGCCTAGGAGAATTTGATCAAATTCTTCGTGGAAATAGTCTTTTTGAGCCAGAGATGAATAAAATCAAAGTTGTCAACACCTCAACTGGTGAAATAAATTTCTTAAAGAAGATGCAGTTGAAGTTAACACTTTCAAAAGATGATTTAAAAAAAATGTATCTCTTGAATACGCCCTTGAGGAGGATGAAATTTGTCTAAGGCATTGAAATATGATGCACATGTGTTATATGCCCCAACCTACAGATGTTGAAAAATCATGAAGAAAGAAAAGTTGGCTAGAGAAAAATGATGAACCCTATCAAATCCAGAGATCACTTAGACCTTGGAAGTTAAAGCATGAAAATCAGGTGAGTCAGGTGAGTTTATATTATGAAGTGTTCTGATGCTCTTCTCCTTGCTTGTTTTGCAGGGTGAATACCGAGGCCAAAGCATGATGACTTGGGGAGGTGAAGCGAGTACTTGGAAGAAATGGCTAAGTGTTGAGACCTAGTATGTGCCCAACTCAAGCGACAAAGAAGAAATGTTTTCAAAGCTCGGGATGGAGGGAAAGATAGAAACCTAGGCATTAATGGTCACCATCAAGTCCTTCAAAGTTGAAGAACAACATCAAGGAGGAAAATCATCGTTGAGCAGGAGAAGGAAGTTGCAGGCTTGAAGTTAGATCAAGAACGTGCCCGCCATATCCATTCAAGGAGTTGAGGTAGTATTGGCCAAACTCATCCAGTTTGCAACCGGATAAGGAACAGTGCAAACACGTCTATGAACAAGAATCTTCTAGAGGATGGTGGACATTAATTGTTCATTTATTACTCCACTCCTCTTTTTAGGGTTAGGCCTGAGGTGGCACAATATGGGCCATCCATTTGATTGTAATCTGAGCCGTCTGCTAGACTTGGCCAGCTATAAAAAGGGCATCCCCCCTCATTTGTATCATTAGAAGTTAGAATAGCAGAGAAGGAATAAAGAGGGATCGATAGAATAGTGGGTAGCATAGTTTGATATTTTAGCTTAGATTGAAAAGGAAGGAAAGTCTTCCATTTGAATACTTTGTAAGAAGTTGTTGTGAACACTTTCATAATAAAAGAGTTTTCATTGATGGTGATCTCTTCTTTTTTATGAGTAGCTAGCGAGGCTTCTTCGTCCTTCCAATTCACATAGAATCTTGAAGTAAAGTAGATTTCATTTCATGCAAGTACTTAGTAATTGTGGAATACGGTGCTCAATTTGAACATAACTTCGCTTATCCATACCACTAGCGGGCTCACTGACGATGGGTTTACCTTGCGTGGTCAATTGGAACATTGTGAACTTAACTTCGTTTATGGTTTGTATGTTGGCATGTGTCGTTGTGATGGTGTTTTCATGTTGAACAGTGATTTGAATACCTTTGATTACTCCTCTGAAGATTGCACCAGTTTTGTGGAAGCTGTCCAAAGCGAGGAAAAGCAAAACCCGGTTGAAGTCTGTGAGAATTGATCACCATGTCCCACTCCTTAGAGTAGATTAGAACCTTCTTATCCCTACACTCATTTAAATTCAGTTCATTTCTAGTTCTAGTGTTAGGAAAGTTGTGCTTACCTGCCAAATCATTCAAACCACGTGAAGCCTTTAATCTGCTGTCTATTGTCAGCTGCCGAACAATTGCGTAAGTCCCTTTGAAATACCAACAAATCACAACAAACCAACTGAGGGTATTCTATTGCATTATCAAAACCTTGGAGTTGAACGTACGATATTTCTTACAATATTAGCGTACAGAGTACTTTGATCAAGAGGGGATAGAGTATCTGTCAAAAACTTTATTCTGTGTTGGTACGGTCACGAAAACCACAACAACAATTCCCACCAACCTCGAGAAGTCCTCTAAAACGGGTTTATATATTCTTTGTCTCTTCCCTATTGTGGAGCTTAGCCAAACAAGTAATCCTAAATCTCCTACTAAATTCTATCCTATATGTGCTCTGGGAAAATTTGGTTGTCTTGGAGAAGTGGAGCAAGGAGGACTTGGAGGAGGAGGAGGGATCCTAATGGAGGTGGATCCTAGAAAAGGAGGAGGTGAAGGAGTCACCAACTAAGTCAAAATGTGAGACTCCTTAGAAGATGGTATTACATCAAGAACCAAACCTTCTTGTCGAGCCTATGCAGTTATTTGAGAAGATTCTTACATTGGCACATATTGCAACTCATAAATGTTTAGTTCACCCTTCCCAATCCATTGTTTTGAGATGTTTACCTAAGGGGAGGAGGAACTAGAATTTGTGGAGAAGTAGGAGGTGAAGGAATTGGAGATTGGACTAGAGGAGTAGGTTGAACCTGAATTGCCTCCTATGTTGCTTCTTGAGCAATTGATGCTCTTGTCCTTCTTCTTTGTAATGGTTCCTCTTCAACCTCTTCTTCCACAATGACTTGCAACTTAGGAACCTCTTCTTTACTTCTCTTGGTTTTCCTTGGTGGTGTAGCAAACGAAGATTCCCCTAATTCTTTAATTATTGTTGGGGACTTAGGAGGCTTTTGTTGCCATGGATGAGGATAATCCATCATATAAGGATGCCTTAGCCACCTCATGGTTCTATCAATCACCACCTTAAGTTTGGCCTCTATGTTGGCATCTTTTGGTACAATGCATCTAGTGTGTCCATGATTTGACTGTTGATCTTGTCCTTGCTATAGATAAGGGTCTAGGACCTTAACACCTTCAAGAAAAGTCTTTGGGACCTTCTCTAAACACATCCCTTGATAAGAGGGAGTGCCATCTTGCAATAGTCTTTGATTTTCAATACATGCTCATCCAAGCAATCAGCCCATATGTCTTCAATTGTAGGCACATGTACAAAAAATGAACTAATCAAGGGTCCAATCTTTGCAATGCAATCAAACCTATCCCTGATTTCATACAAATAAATATTTAAATGAGCCATATCCTTCTAAAAAATCTTTGCATTTTGTATGTTGGAGCATGAATAATCTCCCAAGTCTTGATGGGAAAGGATATTCCAACCTTATGTTTCTTAGCAATCAATTAGGTTGTCTACAAATCTCCAAAAAAATAATCTTCTCATTGGGATATTTGGGGAGCCAATGGGTTGCTTTGTGGATGCCACCCACTAATGTAAGAAAAGGTTTTAAATTTGATGAACCAGTTTCATAGGCCCATCATTACTTCAATTTTCTCCAGAGACAACCTCTTTGCATAGTCATTCTCCACAAACCTTATGACTGGCATAGGCAAATGCATCATTCACCTTTTTGTAATGTCTCCAACTTTCCTTCAACTCCAACTAGAGGTAATGATCATAAACATTGGTATCACCCAATTGCAAGGAGCCCACTTGATTCAAGTCTAAGAAGTTGGCTTGGAAAGCCAACAAGTACACCAGGTATGATGTCATATGGAATCTAGTGGATTCAAACACCTCCAACAATTGTTCATGCAGTGTATCACTAATGAGAGTGTTCCAATCTATTCTCTTCCCATCACAAATCTAAATAATGAAGTAGCGCATCTAGGGATAGAAATCCTTGGCATTAGGTAAACAAAAGACCCTACTAAGAAGGGTCATGGCATCATTGGAGTCCTCTCAAAATTCACTCTTTTGAATGAGCTTAGCCATATTTACTACTAACTCCCTTCTTTCAACAACAAATATCATTATGAAGTTGGCAGCTTGTGAAGTTCTCTTCTCATAATATTTGACTCCCTCCATGTTTATTTTATCATATTGTGCATAGGTGAAGATCCCAAACACTCTCTCAATAAACACTAAGTTGATATCCAACATGGTTTGGCTTGCAAGGCCAAGAATCTTCTTTTGTCTTTGATTATATGCCTTGGAACAAGCCAAGACCAGCTATAGAGATTGGTGGGAGATAGGGAAAGCTACAACTTGCACCAATCTTGACTTTGCCATGCATTTGACCATTAATGTTTTGTCTCCTTCATCATTGACCCTTTGCAAGAACTCTTGAACATCTACATGCCTAAGATTTGTATCTTCAATATCTATCCAAGGGAAAAACATCTTCGAGGCAAGGTCATAGGCCTTGTACTCATACATCATTTCTTTTGGTGGTTGTTGTTCTCCTTGCATGTGTACTACCAAGCACACACAAATCCATTAGAGGATTTAACAACGCAGTATTTAGCACAGTTAGTGATAGTAATTAAGCCAATTATAACTCACTAAATTATACATCCAATTAGAGCAACTTAGGTTAGAATATAGCAAATAGACATGCCTTGAAAATATCATTGCGGTTGTACCATAGCTTAAGTATAAAGCTCTCAACACAAACTATAAAAGAATCAGAGTTTAGGATCCCAACATGATTCATGCTTAAAGCATCAAGGATCTAAGAAGTCTGATACCCAAAAGCATAAAAAAAACCATATCATTATGTGAGTTTAAAGCACCTACTCTTGCCCAAAGGATACCATATTAAAGCAAGACCAACCCTCAAACCCAAGGGAATAAGACTTTATAGAATGTCAGTGTTTGAGGATCAAGGGTACTTTTAGAGATTACACAAATAAGGGTATGCCCAAACTTGCAATCCTACCTAATGACATAACAGAAAGTAGTTGGGGCTTGAACTTCATGGAAAACATGAAACCATTACTCAAATAAGAACATCCCTAAAATTGTGATCCTAAAAGTTAACTTAGTGTAAAAGAGTTAGGGATTGAACTTCAAGGAAACCACAAAATGGGTACTTAGATAAGAACATCCTTGAAACCACGATCCCAATGAAGAATTTAGTGTAAAATAATCGAAGATCAACCTTTGGGGAAACTACAAAATAAGTACTTAGATAAGAACATCCCTGAAATCCCAACTCCTGAAAAGATAGAGAAAATTCTAAGGATGACAATCAAGCTTTGAGGATTCAAACAAATTCATCCCAAAATGGGGTGGTCCAGACAGGGCCAATGAATCTGATGCTAGGCACCAAGGCTTATAGGAGGAGGATGTCATCAAGTAAAAAAATCCCCAAACTCCTCCAAACAGATTTGTCATACGGGAAAAAATAATTGTACAACTAGGGCACGCCAAAAACTAGCAAAGAAAACAAAAAAACAAAGCAAACAAAGAAGATAAAGTGGAAAGCGAAGAACAACACAATGCAAAATGTACCCTAGAATACAAAGAACAAACAAGAAAAGAACCAAAAACAAGCAAATCAAAACCTAAAGCCATCATTGACACACCAAGAATAAACCCTACCTAGTAAATAACAATGAGAATTGAAAACTTGAACAATAAGGCTAAAGGAAAACAAGACAAACACAAGAAGCACAAAAACCAAAAACACACCCCAAGCAACAATCTTCTCACCAAAACTCATAGGTTTAAGGAAGCAAGAAAGCCAATTGTGTAGCTCAAGAAAATGTGAAGGCAAAAAGGCAAAGTGAAAATGAAAAGCAAAAATGACAAAAAAGGCAAACAACATGCGTAAGAAAATTGCCATTAATGCAAGGCCAAAGGGGTAGGTCAGGATGACATCACATCTGAAGCATCAAGGTTTTGAAGATGCTTTGATAGTCATGCTTGGATGACCAACTCCGAAAGTCCAACAAAGGGTGACACATGAAACCCCCCAACAAGTTTGGTCTACAATGGGTTAGAGTTTCGAAGGTTCCTTTACAGTCATGGCAAGATGACCACCTCCAAAAGTCCTATTAGTGTGAAAAGAGTTATTACCAAACTAATTAGATTGCATCCTATCTAGGAGAGTCCTATTCACACTACTCTTAAGCTCACTTGGGAGACATATCACTTTTTGTTTCACCTCATGTGGACTCACTAAGTATCCCAACACATCTCCATAGAGTCCTGCATGTGTTTCACTCTTGGAGGTTTGTTAGAATTCACTCCTACTTTCTCATCTCCTTATTCTTTCCTTTATATGCAATGATCTATTGTACATTTTACATGTTGCTTGTTACATATGATAATTTCTTTCATTTTGCATATTGTTCATTTGTGGAAGTGTTTTTGATCTTGCAAGTGATCTAGGATGCTCCAACATGGTATTAGAGCTTGCTTGCAAATCCCTTCCCAAATTAGCTTGAATTTGTAAAGGTTGTGGCCATCAACATTCAAACAGAGCACCGTAGTGTGGTTTTGACGCTTCCATTGCATCTGTAGCATCCAAAAACCTCAAGGAGCGCTTTTGGTTTGCAAATCTTTTTTTTGTTTGCAATTATTTCCAAGTTTTTGCTCATGGATTATCTTTTGCTATTGGTAAACAGCTTTTTTTGGAGCATTTTGGAGCCAAATAAATAGTACCATTGTGTCCAGAGTGGCCAAAACCCCTTAAATAAACTATCAAATTGTTGAAATCAGAGCAGTTGCAATGGAGACAAAAAAAAAAATAAGGCCATACGACTCTATTCTATACTATGTATAAAATAAAAAATAAAATATCTATTCTATACTATACTATTCTATGTAAAAATTCCAGCTCCACCATTTGGGTGTCAAATTCAAGCTGGTTGAGAGCTTCTATTGCTCTTTGATTGAACCAAACTCCTCTCTTCTCTTTGGGTGTTCTTATACTATTGATTTCTTGCCTAATGATGACAATTTGATTGTTGATGTTGAAAATCCAAGCTGCAAGCTGCTCTGTCATAGGGATCTTATTGTTTTCATATGGGTATATATGCAAATTGATAAAATGGCAAGTCTCATGAAATTCATGTGAAAGAAATGGAATGCAGTCCTAAATTGTAGGATTGATAAGAGTTGAGGAAATAGCTGGCTGAATTCTATATTGAAGATTTACTAGGATCGGATCCTCCTGTGTTGACTTTGAGTTTATCTATTTTTCCCCTCGTTAGTGTGATTTATAAATGTTAACTAAATTTAATTCGATCCCGAGGCCTACCTTTTTGTTTAGCCATGTAAGTTGCGGGTTGCTGATACACACTATTGGTGAGTGAAGTGTCTCCATTGCCTCCCTCCACATCCTTCATGCCGTCTGTTCCTGTGTCAGCCACTGCCACATTGGGAGTTGCCAGGGTTATCTGAGTAGTTTAGGTGGATGGCCTATTATAGAGGTTTAGATACAAATTAGATGCTTAAAATTCGCATTATTACCACTGTCAGCTATGAGTTGCTTCTTAAAAATTGGAGTTAAAAATCGACAAAGGATCCTCTGAACAAAGGCAATCAATAATATCTGTTCAATTGATGCTAAAGTTGGTTTTTAGTAAGAACAAGTATGCCCAAATTTGTATATACTTCATCACAAAGCTTCTAATTAACAGGCTGAAAACTCAAGCTGGAACCTTTAATTTGTTTTAAAAATCCACGGAGAAGTACTGCCTCAAGTTCAAAGTAGAACTGGCCCATACTATCACAACTGTAGAGTGAATAATCGCCATGCATTTTCTTGGAAGATAAAGCATATATCAAAAAAGTTTTTAGGATGGTGCAAAAAATAAAAAAATTCAAATATATAGGATTTTAAAATGACTACGCACCTCCAAGATTATAGAAAGAAATAATGAAGCGCGAGTTGTTCTTTGCAAAGTCTTGGAATGTTTCATGAACCATCCATTAGAAGCAGTTTCTTCTTCTGAGATATATCGTGCATTCTTCTTAAAGTTTTCATTGTTCCCGCTAAAAATGCTCTTCCCAACACGCCGTAGAGCCATCTGTTGATTTCCAGATCCCAAAGCATTTATGGTTTCCTTTGTCAAAAACAGACGCCCATTATTTCTATGCTCTGCATGAAGAAAGATTAACCAATAAGCCACACACCTTCGACTGTAGCGATAGGATGTATCTAAAAGGAGCACGATACAGAAAATTAAGACAAATATGAAACCGTTGCCTATAATAGAAATCACATCCATTGAATTAGCCGCCCAGATTAATATATACCTAATTTTCTGACCAAAACGTCCGCAGCCCTTCCAGAAACTGTCCGACATTCATAGCAAAACCTTTTACTGCCAGTCCCGATAAAGAATATAAAATGCCTTTAAAATATTTCTCATATTATTTCTGACAATTTCCTCTTTTGGCGCCAAGGATGACTCCATTTCTCACAGCCACGATTCCATTCAGATTTTTTTATACACCAAACGCCAACTAAGGAATATACAGATTTCATTCTACAGAACGCCCCAGCCATATTCGATTGTATTTCCATCATTCAGATAACTCCCGCCGTGCCAAAATGATAATTAAAGGCATCGAAATAATTTTTAATAGTTAGGAAAACATTTTAAAATTCACCACCTCTTCTTTCTGAAATCAAACTCACACCGTTCACACCTTTTCGTTCATGTTCATTTTTTAATAGTCACTTGCTCAAAAGAACGACCTTCAAGGAAGGGAATTGGCTATGCAGCTCACAAAACGGGTTTGATTTGACTATTTAATAGTATTAATTAATTAATTAAAATTAATACTATTAAATAGTCAAATCAAGCCCGTTTTGTGGGCTGCATAGACATTCTCTCAAGGAAGATTCCACGAACACATCTGAAATCGCCATATGCTATTTTAAAGTCTCAATCAAAAATCCTGAGGCAATCGACCCAAATAAGAGCAACGTCTATAGAGCCACTACAATGCACCCATACATGCATGATGCCCCATGATATTGCAAATGTTTGAAAAGTTATAGGGGAGAGGAATTAGTAGTTGTGCAGCCTAACTTCGCGCTTATAATTATCCTACGTGGAAATTTCAAATCACTCCCAATTTTTTACAGCAGCTTACTTGGCAACTCCCCTGCTTATAACTAAGGTTTAAGGGCCACATCATCAAATATGATGCCACATTAGCATGCTTTTTGTCAAGGTGTCCAAAAAGGCCCAAAAAACATTGGGACCAATACTTGTGCATTCACATCACGTTTTATTGAGCGCTAATGTGAAATCACATGATTGGTTGCTATATAGTTCAAAAGAATACATTTTGTTTAAATATGAATAGTCATAATTGGACATTATATAGACAACTACTACTATTGAAACATGCTCAGGTCCTCTCCCCTATTGACTATTTTAGGGCAGCCATTCAATGCCAGATAATTATTTTGGACTCCCTTGCACGTTTTAACACCAAAAAATATTTATGATTTCTTGGATTTATTTACTCGTTTGGGTTATCTTGATTTATGAGAAAAATAAAACCACACCGCCTTAATGACAATTAGTGTATCACTTGTTCGAATTAGGGTCAGTTAGGAGATTTTAAAAATTAATTTTTATTGATATGTATTAGTAATGAGAGTGTGATGGACATTTCTTTTTAGATTTTTTTTCATAAGTTCAAAATTAATAAGTAATAGTAAAGATTGATAGATTAAAATTATTTATTATAGAAATTTATTTCCATTTATAATAAATAAGGTAGAAAATAAGTGTTTTTCCTACAAGGATATGTGAGAATCTGATTATAGATACCTTGGTAAGGGCTAAGTCCATTAAATTTAGGTGGTATATTGATGATGATATATATTCTTAATAAATTGAGTCACAACCAATTATAGAGGAGCATGAACTAGAAAAGTTGGAGGATGGAAATTCATGCACAAGTAGTGACACACTTGTATCTCTTTCTAAATCACACTAATATCATCCATTTGGAATTTAAAAGTTATCTAGATAATAGATCACATTTCTTATTAATAGTGGGGATACCACAACTTCATTAATGGAGGCATACAAATTAAGAGGGGATAAAATATGAATACTTTATGAGTTATATATATATATATATATAGATTCACCATCCCATTCACTAAGATAATCCAAAATATTAATTTAGTCATGGATGATCATAAGGTATGTGATGATTTCTATATTGTTGGATTAAGAGAAATTAACATGATATTAATTGTATAATGTTTGTATTTATTTGGAAATTTTTAATAGAATTATTAATTCATGAAGATTTAAATTTTAAATCTCAAGGAAGACATTTAGTGCTTATAGGTATCTCTAATGGATCACTAAGAGTATTCATGTATATGAGAATGGAGATGATATTTCATAAGATACAAGGCTTTTAGGTAGAAAATTGCTTGGTGATGGAGGCCATACATACTATTTCATTTTTTGATAAGTAGCATAGTTATCATGTTGATATTCAAACTATTTTGAATAAGCACAACATGGTGTTAAATGATATTCCTCTAGGATTTCCACCAAATAAAGGATTTCAACATATCATAGAGCTAGAACTAGGTTATGTTATTGTCATGATCACCCCTTATCACCACCTAAGGACATATAAAGAGAAGATATAAAGTGCTATTAAGGATTTTCTTAAAATGGGCCAAATCAAACCCACCTCTAGCCCTTTTGATTTATTAATGGTCATTGTGAAAAAATGATGAAACAATGAGAATGTGCATAGCTTATAGAACCTTGAACAAGAGGGCAATAAAAATAAATACCCCATTTCTAAGATTGATGGGGTCATTGATGAGTTGTATGGGGAATTTTTTTCTCAAATATTGATTTGAGATAAGACTACCTTTAGATCCATGTCAATTTATCAAAATTTTGTTCATATCTTGAGCACTTGTGTTCAACTATGAAATTAAAGGATAAATTCACTTGGATTCAAATATTGGAGGATGAAATTACTTTGGTTTCATTTGACGTAATTTTATTCAGAAGTTGCATTCATGCTAAAATATTGTCTACATTCTAGTTTTACAAAATTAGGTGGAAAGGAGCTCTAATATAGAACAATCTAATTTAGATTTATCATTTTTTTGTATGATTTAATATTTTATGTATTCTACTATATTGCTAGATATTTAATTAATAATAATTGTCTCTAACATATTGATTAATTTACCTTTTTACCTATGCAAATATTGTCTATCTTTGTGGTTTATTATCAATAATTTTGAATATATATTTCAATACCTATTCACCATATATTCTTACCTTGCCCTCACATAATATTTTTGATAAAAAAAAGTGATAAATATTTATATTAAAAATTTGTGTTTCATTACATATACAAATTTAATACTTAGAAGGAATGCCTAGAATTTATTCTCTCGTGTGTAAATAGTCATTTAATTAACCAAATGTGTTAAGTAGGGTTTCATGTGAGATAGATGTAGGATTCTAAGCCATGTTAGAGTTTACGAAAAGTAATTGATATATTTTCCTTGCAAGATGGAGGTGGGGATTCTCTAGAAAATATTATAAAACGTGTTTATAAGAATAGAGGGTTGAAGAAAGAAGCACTAAAAAGTTTCCAAGAGCAGGAACATGCATTAAAATGTGAGAATGTTTGAAAGAGGTAGTCATGGGGTTTGAAATTCCTTATTTTACAATATTACCTAAAACTACTACTTTTAGTATATATGGTATCAAAAATAACATGGAAGTCACTAGAATATGATGTCAAAGTTTTATTACAATTAGAGTTATAAAAATTATCACAATGGTTTAGAAATTGCACCTATTCAAAGAAACAGTTGTACCAAACTAGACAAAACTAAAGGATTTCAATGTGGAGAAAGGAACTTGACAAAACACTAAGGTAAATGATACACATAATAAATAAGGTAGATGATTACATCGATAATGAATTTAGGAGAAATAAGTATTTTTCCTACAAGAATATGTGAGAAACTAACTGGTTATAGATACCTTGGTAAGGGCTAAGTCCATTAAATTTAGGTGGTATATTGATGATGAGGCTCAAAGGTAGTCGTTCTAAAGGTCTCCAAGAGCAATTTCATCCATAAAATTTCTAGTGTGCCAGAAAGATTTAGTTAGAGCTTTATTTTCCAGTTGCATGTAGGGGTTTTCTAGTGTAGAAGTGAGTTGTGGTTTTAGATTTTGGTTTGGTTGTAGGTTGCAATAAATATTAGTATATTTTATTTTCTTCATTATATATTGTTTCTCATAACAATATATTTCAGTTTGGTGTGTGTTGAGGGTTTGCTTTTTAGTTTGGTGCATGTATTTGCTTCCAGTCTTAGGATTTTCCATTATAATTTTCTGCAGTTGTAGTTCGTTGTTATTTGTTGTTGGAGACAACAATATGATCTAATTTTCATGATAATAATAGGAATACAACATCATATGATATTTTCATACTTTTTTGAGTTATATTTGCACAATTTAATAAAGTTTATTTCATACCCGATTTCCACTGTTGTTGCAAGTTAAACAATCTTTGTGAAATATTATTTAATTGCAAAAATTTAATATTATTTCCATGAGGAACATTACAATGGTATCAGAGTTGTGATCTTTCCAGCTTGTAGGGTAAATTAATTTATTGCATGGTTGATGTGAATCATGGGTTTCTTCAAATCAATGTTTAAGAGTGGGAGACTATTACAGTCAGAGAATGCAAAAGAGGTTTCCAAATGGTATAAAGAGTACATATTTATAATAGAATATGAAAAGGAGTCTCTTAATTCTTTTGAGTATTTAGAAGTCAAAGGAAGAACTATGCCTCAAGATAAGATCATAACATTCTTTGAGGAGTTCCAAAGTTTTTCTAAATATTTAAGGACTAAAGAATCATTTTATGAGTTCTTCCTATTGGGTAGAGAGGAGGAAGAACTAGAGCAAGAGGAGATCAATAAGCGAAAATAAGAGCCACAAAAGATTTCTAAGAAACAAGATTTTGTAGATGCAAAGGAGCATGGTGAAAATGGAGTTAATATGAAAAAGGCTTCAAACACCAAAAATCAAGAAGAATAGAAAGATTGCATCCACCCAGTTGAAGATGATGAAAAGAAGGATACCATTGTGCAAAATTGGAATAAATCTGCTATGCAAGGTGAAGAAAGGGAACCTTTATTTGTTAAAGATATTTTGATTTTTAAATATTGAACGTGCCAAGAAAAGGTTAATGAAGAAAAAGAGGGAAAGGCGTCACTTGTTAGATGTGGAGAGCACAAGATAAAGGAAGATGCATCAATACATACATTGTCTTCTAAACTTCCATTTGGTAAGCCATTTTTTGACCTGCAGAGTAGTTGTCTGGATGGGTATGCTTTTGAGAAGAATATTTTGGTTAGCTCTAATTCAGGATTTTTGAGTCACATAAATGGTGTTATTGAGGATATCTCAATAAAATATCATTTGGAAATTATGGACAAGCATTTTATTTGCAGCCCAAGGTATGAAAATATTTCTGATTTGTTTCTTACTATGTCACTACAAAATTCTTGTCATCGTGAAAAGCATGTTAAAAGTGGTGATAGAGTAATGGATACAACTTGCAGCAAAGGGAATGTAGAATTTTTGTTTCAAGATCAAGATTATTTTCACATATGGGATCCTGGTGTTTTAATGAAAGACTCGCAAAAAGAAGACATTTGGAAGAACATGAAGGATGAAATTCTTAACAAGTTCAATTTCAAGGTTGTAGATGTGTTTTATAGTTTAAAATCTTTGACTTGTAGAGAAAAGCATTGGAGGCATGGAGGTGAATGCACCTTCTATTTAGGAAAACCACTAAGGAAGATGGAAATTTCAAAGAATAAGGTATGTGATTATTTATATGTTTAAAAAAGTGATATGAATATGGATGTAGTATGGTTGTATTCCTTTGGTGAGTTATTTCAGATTTATGAATCCAAGGAGATTAAATTTACACTTGAAGTGAAAGTTGTTATGCTTAAAGGTGATTCCATGGAAATTTTGAAGATGTTCATGGCTAAGAGGTCTTCTTTCATGGGACAATATTCTTGGGTAGTAAGTTTTACAATGAAGGATAGCATGCAAATAATTATTTCTTCCAATAAGCAACCTAGTCTTAATTTTGATATATATGGAAACCTTCAAATCAACATGGCATGGTACTTTAGGATTAAGCCTCATTCAAGTTTTCTTCCATTGGATATATGGGGAAGTTTACAAGAAGGATAAGATTTCAAAGGATTCCTTAATTGTTTCTAGCATGAAGAAGGTTGCAAAGTTATCACACTTGGATCATATCAATGGTACTTTAGTCATAAAGGAGAATGAAATTCAAGAAGTAAATGATGATCCAATGAAGGTAACCAACTCATATCTTATTTTAATTTCAGATTTCTCTCATAAATTAATGGAAGGATATGATATAGCATGTGGAAGTGATTGGGCTTCATTAATGCAAAGGTATGGTTTCATCCAAATTCAAAACAAAAAGTTGATTGTTGTAAGAAATGGATTTTCTATTGATGATAGAAGATTACAGTATGCTTTAGAGTTTGTTATGGGTTACATTACATATGTTTCCTTAACACTTGTTGACCTATTGTGATCATGAGCGAGAGCTTTGAGATGTTTATATTAAAAATAGTGCTCATAAAAGGGTCTACATTAGTTTTTAATGATGAATCTCAACTTGCAATATTAGCAACTTATACAGGGCAATTCATATTGAATAAACATAGGTGTAAGGAAAATGAAGTGAAAAATTATATGGTTTATTGGTTGCAGCCTATGATTCAAATTATAGGAGTCAAAGGATGTCACTTATTCGACTATGGTTATAATGAAGCAATTCAGAATTTAGTATCTACATGGGAGATTAATATTGCATACTTGGCCAAGTCATGAATACTCAAGGCATACAAGAGGTTGCAACACAAGAAGATTTGTAAGGGTTTGTGAAGGTAAGAAACACATGCTTTACATTTTCCATTTTATATTTCTCACATCATTTTGTGAAGGAGTGGGGTGCTTTTGGAAAGGATAAATGGACTCTATCAATGCAAAGATGGGAACTTATGAGAAATGGAAGCATGAAGTTCAAAGTTTCAGAAGGGAATTCCTATAGGTATGGAAAATGGTTTCTTGTCATTTATATTCTTAAGAAGTACAATCAACATTGTGTATATGAAAAATATGAGATGAAGATGGATTGTTTTGCATTGAAGATTCTCTTGATTCAATATGGTTGGAGTAATGAGCCACAAAAATGGGTAATTGGAAATATGGTTGAGGATAACTTCTATAGAATGATTACTTCATGGTATCTCCTTGTCAGTCATGAAGATTGGAGGTTTCTAAACATGATAGATTATGTTATAATCATTTTTGAAATTATGCTGGGTGATAAAAATGTGCTAATAGTTATACACGGAAAGTACACTGTCTTCCACCAAAATGTCTTATTGCTTACAGATTTGGTACTCAGAGTGGTGTTCTAGTATGAATATTGTTGTTGTATTGTGTTAACGAATAGTCCTCTACAATACTATTTCTGTCCAAAATCATTCCATGGAGCTGCAATCAATATCCTTCAAGTAAAGGTAAAGCTTGAGGTAATCAATGTGATTTTCAGTAGTGTGGATCTCTATTCCTCAAGGGTGAAAGAAGCAATTATTTCTAGAATATGTACTTGTTGTTGCATGATGATATTTTTTTCTTCTCTATTGAAATATTTCTATTATAGATCAGCACATGAATTTAAAGGTAACATCTATCAAGTTGAGGTAAAATATGGGCCTTTTGTTGTGCATTCCTGCAATGCATATTTTGGTACTAGTGTGGTAAAAGGAGTAATTATTTCCACCTTATGTATCTATTGTCGTGAAGGATGTATTTCTGGTTATAATAACTTCATTTGGTATAAAAATCAAACTTTCATTATCAACATTTATTTCGGAAGTGTCTGGTGCAAGTTTCCTAATGACAGTGCATCACTAGCTAAAGACCCAAAATAGTTTGCAAGGTCAAAATTCAGATTTGGGAGGAGTATGCATTGCTATTGTATGATATTACTATATATTCCTAATCTATACTATTAATTCTATATATCATATTTTGAAGTTGCATACAACATCCATCAAGCTGAGGAAAATTTTGGAACAAACAGTGTTGTTTCCTACAAGTAGTATCCCAACAACTCCAAGATAAAAGGTGTATTAATTTTAAAATGTATTAATTATTTTGGAGGATTATTCTTCTGTTCTAATAGTCCATTGTGTTACATAAATGAAATATATATCAAATATTGCAAGGACTTTTGGTTTATCCTTCTTGGTGATCGTGCACATACATAATTTTGGAGAAAGATTGAAAGGGAGAGATGGTTAATTGAAGAAGATGCTAAGCATGCTAAAAGTACACAAGTAATATGGGATATGAGGTTGCATACTAAATATTGGTGTCATGATATTACAAAACATAGGAACATTTTTCAGGGATTCTTGAGGATTCTTAAGAGGAAGAAGCAACTTCATGCAAATATAGGATCAAGGCTTGGTATACAATTTGGTATGAACAATCAACTTGGCTACACGATTTTGGAGATATATGTTTACAATTGCTTGAGGACAAGAAATTTTGGGAAGGGAGGACTTGTCATGTCCCCTTTTTCTAAAATAGTTTTTTTTTTCTAAAAATAGCAGTTTCTATTTTTAGTAAGTTAGGTGGCCCAAAAATAGTAAATCAAGACTATTGGATTGAACGGGAAATTAATATTTTTTATTTGGTGATTTTATTAAAAAAAAAATTAATCACCAAATAAATATTTTATTTTATTTTTCACCATATTTTGGCATGGGTTTTGATGGAGCACTTTTTTGGTTAGAAAAGCAGGAAATTATTGCTTATGACAATAATTGTCAAAAATAAATAATTATGGAAATGGCTAATTTTTGAAAACCATTTGGGAAAGAGGAGTTAAAAAATTATTTCCCTCTTTTTGGCATGAAACCTTGGTGCCCAAATTTGATTTTTTTCATATGGAATACTTAAAGGGAAAAATCGGTTTTTTTTCATTCATTCATTGATTCATGTTTTCTCTCACAGATTGTGACAATTCTTCTAAGGCTAAGAAACCAAGGAAGGGTAATCTCCAAGGCTGGTAAACCAAGGGGATTGAGGCTCAAATAAAATGGTTCTGAGGGTCTCCAAGAACAATTTCATCCAAAAATCACTAGTGTGTGACCAGAAAGATTCAATTAGAGCTTTGTTTTCCAGTTGCATGTAGGGGTTTGCCAGTGTAGAAGTGAGTTGTGGTTTCAAATTTTGGTTTTCCTGTAGCTTGCAGCAAATATCAGTATATTTAATGTTATTCATTGTATATATTGCTGCTCATAACAGTATATTTCAGTTTGGTGTGTGTTGAGGGTTGCTTTTCAGTTTAGTGCATGTATTTGCTTCCAGTCTCAGGATTTTCCATTATAATTTTCTGTAGTTGTAGTTCGTTGTTATTTGATGTTGGAGATAGCAATACATGATGTAATTTTCATGATAATAATAGTAATACAACATCATATGATAGTTTCATACTTTCTTGAGTTATATTTGCACAATTTAATAAAGTTTATATTTCATACTTGATTTCCACCATTGTTGCAAGTTGAACAATCTTTGTGAAATATTATTTAATTGAAAAAAATAATATTATTTCCAGAAAGGGACTTACATATTATTGAAAAAGTGATGGTGAATAGACTCAAAAAGATACTACCATGTTGATAACTCAAGAGCAAAGTGGGTTTGTACCTGACAAAAGTATAACAGATGCAATAATCATCACCCATATGGTAATTCAATCTTTTAAAAAATATAATGTCAAAATAATGTTTCTAAAAATAGATATAAGCAAGGTATATGGTAGAGTCAAATGGAGGTTTTTAATCAAGGTAATAGAAAAATATGGTTTTGAGGAGAAATAGCTCAGTGGATATATTGTTGTATTTCTACTCCAAGATACTCCATAGTAATCAACAAAAATTAATGTGAATTTTTCAAAGGAGAAAGAGGATTAAGGCAAGTTGATCCTTTGTCTTTATCATAATGGCAGATGCTATTAGTATGCACATATTTGCAATAGAGCAATAGGGACTATGGAAAGGTGTTAAGATTGCATATTTCCTAGTAATAACACATCAAATCTTCACTAACAACACTATACTTTACAACATCTCAACCATACAAGAAACATAATTCATCAAAAGAACAATTGAAACATTTAGCTTTGAAGCTAGGGAAATGATTAGTATGGAGAAATTGAGTATATATTTATTTAATATGAGAAAAGCAGTATAGAGAAGGATTGAAAATATCCTAGGAATCTTGATTGGCCAACTCTCGACAAATTATCTTGGGATTCCACTATTTGAGGTCCCACAAAATCTAATTTGTGGGAGTAGAAAATCACAAAATATAGATCAAAAATGGAAAATTGGAAGGGAAAATGACTTTCGCTGACAAGGAGAATAACTATGTTAAAGGTAGTAATCCCTGCCATTCCAATCTATATGTTGTCATGTATTGAGCTATCAAATAGAGTGGCAAGTGCCTTGACTGAAGTGCAAAGAATATTTCTTGGGAAGGATCAAATGAAACGAAGTGAATACTGCTAATCTCATGGGAAATGATTAAGAAAAACAAAGAGTAGGGGGGCTAATATTAAAAATATTTAGCTACAAAATTATGCACTTAGGGCCAAGCTCTCATGGAGAATGTATAGAAGCCCCAAATCCTAGTGATGTAAACTTGTACAAGCTAAGTACCTTGATGAGGAGGATCTGAAGTGTATATCGATGATCAAAAACTCTCATGTGAGGTCATCAATTTGGAATTTCAAAAAAAGTGTAGGTCAACAATAATAGATCACCTTACTTGGAGGATCAAGAATGGAAGCGAGGTCTTATTTTGGTTTTATTCTTGGAATGGTTATAAACCATTAACCTTGCTTCTAGGGGTAAAAGAAGCAATACACATCACACACGTGACCTATGGTGAGAAAGTGCAACATTATATGGATATTTCAATACTGAATGGATGTCATGAGTATAAATGGAAGGACTTCAATGTATTGATTAAAAAAAGTAAAGACATCTTGATTGGTGAACTTACAAAGCAAATGATTCTAATGACTGAGGGGAATGATACACTAATTTGGTGTGCGGTCAAATTTGGAGAATATACGACTAAATTAGCTATGAAGTAATGAATCAAGAAATGAATGGGGTTACATGGTTGAAGGAACCATGTTGGGGTGGTGATTTTTTTCCCAAGGCGAGGCACTTTCATGGACTGCTCTCTATAAGTGCATCCTAACAAGAGATAGATTAAAAAAAATTAGTGTGGTTGGTCCACATTAGTGTGTGATGTGTAATACTAGTGATGAAAGTTTTGATCATCTCCTAGCTTAATGTGAATTCACATAGTTATGTTGGACTACTTTCAGAGGTAAACTTGCATGGCAAAGTCCAATTCCAAATAAAATAGAAGTTTTTGATGCTTGGCCTAGACTAAATAAAGGTTTTGTATTTTTTTTGGGCTTTGGAGTGAATTATATGTGATGATTGTTTGGAAATTATGGAAGGAAAGGAATACTAGGATCTTTAAAGATAAGAAATCCTCCATAGAAATAATCTTAAGAAAAATTGAGATAAGAATTTGTGAACATCAGAATATGCAAACCAAGTGGAAGAAATACAAGTACTTTTCAGCTTGGGACTAGAGAATGCTAAAACAATAGCCACATTTGATACCACCAAAGGGTGACTTCCTCAAAAATATCAAGGATTCAGGCGAGGTCAAATGGTCACTTCCTCCAAGAGGGAGACTGAAATTAAATTTTGATGGGACTTCAAGGGAAAATCCCAGAGCCTCAAGGGCGAGATTCATAATCAGAGATGATAGAGGAAATCTAATCTAGGCTACCTCTGTTAAAATCCCTAATGGCATCGACAATGAGGTATATTTTTTGACACTTTGTGAATGAATGATATATTGCAACAAAAATAAAGTACATCATATAGATGTTGAAGGTGACTCAACCATTGTGATCAAGGCAATAAACTCTCAATGTGCTTTGAGTTGAAGCATGAATATGTGGATAGAAAAATATGCTCTCATTTGGATGAAATTGAGAACTACAATTTGAAACATGTGTATAGAGAAGCAAATGGTGTTGTAGTGGATTCTCTCTCCAATAGGGTGGTTGACCAAACTACAAGTGTAGTATAATAAAATTGGTGTTGAGAATGGGAAGGTATATAATCACTCATCAAGCAAGAAGCAAAGGCAGGTACCTCCCAAAGTTTTCCATGTTTCCCATAAAATCTCTATTGAGGGCCATATTTATGCAAACAATCAATAAACATCCACATCGAGATTTTGTTAGGATTTGCACAGGAATATGACATGAGCTTGCAGGATTATAAGCTACAAAATCAACCCAAAATCTACATACAATGGAGAGGACTATATATTTTACAAGATAAGGACTTCACGAGGTTGAATCCAAGAAGTTTTTCCTTATAAATAAAGAGAAAAAAGAGGTAGGTAAGCAGTCCATCTTGGTGGAAATAGTGAAAGTGAGGCATTTCTTTCAATGGTGAACTTCCTTAAGATCCAAGGCTATAAGTGCAAATGTAAATAAGTAGACATATTTGCGTAGTTGTGGGAGGTGTTTTTTATTCAGTCTAATGTTGTATAAATGGTAATCAAATCCATCATCAATGAGAAAAACTTGCAACATGCACATGTTCACAACATGAAACTTATGGGGAAATTTCTATACATTTTGGTATGCACCATGAGGAACTTTGAATGGGGGATGCAAGCAATGGATAAATACATTCTTCTCGAGTATAGAGAAGGTGGAACACATGCATTGTCAAAACTCGATTGTGATCTAAAGGAGGGAATGGTGGGGGATGTGATCTACATGCCATTAGAAAGAAATAATGAGGACATGAAATAATCCATAACCCTTCTAAAAGAAGGTTTAGAGAGGAACAACATGCATACTTGTACTTTCTTTATCAGCCATGAAGAAAAAATCTTATCTTCGGCCTAGATTGAAAGGTTGTAGGAAGTCATTTAGGCCATTAGGCTCATGATATTCACACTGGGATGAACCAAATTATAATATTGTTTATGTTTTAATAAAGGGATCCACCCCCTATGGTGGTAATTTTCCAAAAAAACCATGATAAAAAGGAAATTCACAAGGAAGCAAGGAAAGAAAAGATAAAGACCATAGATTGAAGGATCATATGAGGCAAATATTAAGGTAAATGGGAAGGATTAAAGGAAACAAAAATGAGAAATAAACAACATGAATGAGACTAACAAGAAAAAAAGATCTAAAAATAAAAATTAATCCAAGAGAAGTAAAAAGCATTCCAAGAAAATAGAAAGGAAATCCAAAGAGCTAAAAAGTGAAAACATGCTAAAAAAAGAGGGCCCCTTATAGAAAAGAACCCACATGAAGAAAAATAGAAGAGGTATAAAATATCCAGTGCTAGAAAATATTTCCTTGAGAGAAATATACTTCAAAGGGGCAAGTAAAATACTCAAAACTAAAATACTAGGTACTTGTCTTGATTATATTGGGAAAACGGGTTTTGAAGGGACCTGAAACCCTTTACAACACAAAAGAGGGAAATTTTCTTAAAGATAAATACATTGAAGCATCAACAACAATAAAAAATAAACCAACAAAAAAAGTGACCCAACAACAATGAAACAGAAACAAAAAACAACACAAAAAAATACATTACTTCATATTCTTCAAAGAGTTAGCCACCTCGATCTCCTAGTTGCGATGTAGATTGACCATGTCCAGTAGTTCTTGATTTTCCTCCTCAAAGGTCTTCCTAAGTTTTCCCCTAGTTCTAGTACACGGGCTCTTTGCCTCATCTTTTTCGCCCTTCTTCCCCTTACCCTTAGAAGACTGGTCTTTCTCCAACATCTTCGTAAAATATAATTGATCCTCCCTGAGCTGACTAATCTTACCAAATAAGACTTCCAAGGATTCCACACTATTCTTGATCGAATAGTGACTAACCTGCAACAATTTCTTGATATCTGGATTTGTTTCATTAATCTTTGCCTCCATTTCAGAAAGATGATTCTCACACAGGGTCTTATAGTCTATAAAGGAGCACTCTAAATCAACCAATCTCTCAATCCAAATATCAAAAGAGGAACCTGATGGTGTTTTCTACACAACAACATAACCCTTCGACATGTTTTGCATATTCTCTTTCAGACACCTTATCTTGATATTTACCTTATTAAATTCCTATAGCACCCACTTGGCAAGCTTAAATGTACACATTTCCCATGAACGAGCCATATCCAAAAGCTCAAACATTGAAGTATTATCATCATTCAGGTAAGAGAAATCCTCAAAGAGAGGATTGATCTTCAGGGGTTCAAGCTTTCTAGGATTTAGATTCACCCCCTCATCCTCATGCAATGACCTTTCACCTGACAACTCCACACTGGGTGACTGCTGAACAGGGGACATTGATTTCAACAACAGTTTCCTTGACACTATTTTCCTTACCCAAATCCTTGTCACCCTTCATACCACCTTTCACAACTTGATTTTTTAGTAAGTTGTAATTTGTTTAGATTCCCTTCATGATATTTCCTTTGCTTACTTAACCCCTGCATCATCAACCATGACCTTCTCCTTATGACCAACCACACTAGAATCTTTTCCATGAAGCACATTATCCTTCTTGGAATGGGAGCCACCAGAGACAATGTTAGTGTCATTACCAATAGAAGGGGACCCATGGGAGTCCAACTCCTAAAAAACCAACTTCTTGGTAGCACTCTTCCTCTTAAGATTCCCCTTTTTCTTTTTTTAGAGGGGACCACCATAGGGGACGAAGAACCACCCTCCTCCTCCTCATTCCACAACATCATCATTAGCACTAGTGTCTGAACCAGTCGAGAGTGATTCCTCACTTATAGCCTTCTCCTTTCCTTTAACTGACTTGGTAGGAGTATGGGCTCTCACATGCTCCATTATCAATAGTATGAGGCCCTCATGAAGAATAGAAGCCCTTCTATTCTTCAAATGAGCATAGATAGACACTTCCAATGAAGAAAGAAGAAAGGAAATGAAACATGTAACCCATGTCTAAAATTATTCAACATGGTGAAATGGTGTCCTAAAATGGTAGTAAATCAATCGTCTAGGGTAACATACCTCATAATGGCCTCTACTACATCAACCCAAATATGCTTAAGAGAATTTCATTCGTAGGGAATTTTTATCTACTTTTGTTCATTATCTTTGAAAAATTGGTCCATGGCATCATCGTTACTCTTTCTTTCCTTGAAATTTTTTTAGCCATCCATTAGCAGCCATTAATGGAGGAAATAAATTCCTCATTGATCACAAACTCCATCCCCTTAACCTATAACCTTCTATCATGCTAGTAGTGTACAAAATCTATAGAGGCCTTGGGATCATGGTCGTGGAGCCTTTCTAGAAAGGGTGTGAAATGCATATGTTATGAAATTCTCCATATCTTGTGCTTATTCCTCCATCTTTCATAGGAAAAAGGTTTGATTTTGCTTCGAACACCCCCCATATCCATTGTCACCATAAACTGAAACCCCATAAGAGAAACAAACAACAAATAAAAAGCAAGTGAAACCACACCCACAAAGCGTGCGCTGATAAAACAAGCAATAATAGCAAGAACATCCCAGATTACGAGCTCAACCATAGCCATCATTTCATAATAAAAGCTTGGAATCCTTGGGAAGGAGAGAGTACTCCTCCCATGCCTTAAAATTATGAATTCTGACAACCTCCTTTGCAAATAAATCCACTAGGGAGTTGCCCTCCCTATATATATGCATGACACAAGATTCTTCAAAAGATCTTAACATCATTTTAGAATCCAACATTAGCTGATCAATAGTCCAACTCGGCGTTTGAATGCCAAGTAGGTAGTTAACAATATTGAGGGAATCTCCCTTGACCCAAAGCTTGGAGTAGCCCTTGTCCAACACATATGTGATGCTGATAAATATAGCTTTTTCTTTTGCACGGTGAATACTAGGTACTTGTTGATATAGACAAAAAAATTGCAAATTGACTAAAGACTGACTACTATCATGTATATTAGGGAATGCTATCTCTCACTTGTGCACTAAAACTAAAAATGGTTTGTGTTGACTAAAAACATTATTATTCCTACATGATTGCAACAATTTATTCTAATCATGAATGTACTGGAGAGGCATGGGATGCAATAATTACTATAATAATTGCATTCATGCTTAATATAAGGCTTTCCATAAATAATTCAAGTAACAATTTGGTGGACATTCATAAAACTCAAAGATAGAGAAGGAGATAAAAATAAAATGATGGGAATGGTGTGGGAAAGTAATGATCGGTAGGAGATCACACTTAGTCCAATATTAGTAAGGTAATAAATTGAATAATATATTTAACCCACAAGTTTTCCTTGGAGATTGAAGAAATAGCCAATAGGTTAGACCAAGGGGAATGCAAAGTATTAATTAAGAGGAATTGACCTAAAGTGATTGTAGATAATTTAAAGAATGAATTTATACTTAAATATCATCAAGTTTCTTATTTTCTTTTTATTTTAATTTTGATAGTGTGACCCACTAAACATAAGTTTATGTAAATAGGAATATATAAGGGTTCACCATTGAAGACTACACAAAGGTAAGTAAGAGAATTTCATCCCCTATGTTAGCTCCATGTGACAAAGTAGATGTGAGAATTATCACTAATTACAAGGAAGGTGAGAAGAATGGAAGTTTGTAGGAAAGATGATACCATGACCCACATCTAGGTCCCTTACAATGAAGTAGATGTGAGGGTTCATTGCCAAAAACCTGTTGCAAGTATGCTGGTGGTGTTGTCATTGGTGTCAACAATTGCTAGTGTTGGTCATTGATGTCAACAGTATGGATTTTGTTGGTGTTGTCAAGAGCTTGTGCTAGTATGTATGTGTTGTGGTGCTACCATCAATGTTTTCATTGATGTGTTGTATGGTTGTGATGGATAAGAGTTGCAGATGTAGTAAGCTCACTTGGTTTCCAAGTACTTCTGAGAAAATTTGAATAAAAGAGTGTGTAGTGTGACATAGGTGTGTTCTTTTTTGGGCTCCAAATTTCTTCATGGCTGAAGATATTCTTGTGCGATTTGGATATGATGATTAGAGGTGTTCAGAGGTTTTATATCAAGAGTTTCAGGTTCTGGATCATTCTACAGTGAAAGTTTTGTTTGACAGTTTGTCTATCTATATAGAAAGTTGTCTGGGAGAAATGAGATTGCTCCACATTTCTCCATAGTAAGGTTCCTTGTCTTGCAGATTGGGAACATGCTTATATTATCTATAACTTTCTCCCCTTGAGGTTTCATGTGTTGAGGTGTTTTGCTAGGTTGGTTAGTAAGTTGTGTTCTATGGCAGGATGTTTGGTTGCATAGAATGATGGTGTTCTCAGTTTCAGGTGGTTGTGAAAGAGTTGCAAAATATTTTGATGATGTTGGAATATTCTAAGATGTTGTGTGGATGTTGTGAAGTGTTGTTGAGTTATTCGCATGACCTAAAGAAGCATGTATGTGGTCACTTGTAGTGTTAGTTTAGGTTTGGTCGACCTGGCGTGTTGGTGCTATTTACGGAGGTACCTCATAGATTGTGAATGTATTGTGTAGCATGGTGATGTGGATTTTGGTCCTAGTTAACCCATGGTGTGGTCTTCCTTCACTTCTTTCCACTGTGGAGGTGTTTGGTTCCAACCTATTTTGGTGTTGCATGTTTTAGGTGCATATGTTTCATTAAGGATAACCTAATTGAGATTTTTTAGGTCATATGTGGTATAAATACAAGATGAAGGTTATGTGGAGTGTGTGGCAAGTATGTAAGTGCAAACATATGTGAATGTGATCAAGTGTGGTGATCTGAGTGTGAGCTTAAATGCCTATGAATTTCAGATGTAGTGCACAGAAGGTGTCTACATTTTAGTGTGCTTGAAGTTCCTTGAGGAAGTGAGGTTGCAGATGGCATAAATTTTTTGTGGTGGATTTCTCTTATTTCCTTGAGATAGTGAATCTCTTTGTAACAATTTTCTTCTTCTTTTTTATTGGCAATGAGCCACCTGACAGCAAGTCTTTCTTCTTTTTCTACGCAATGAGCCTTATTGTATTTGTTGTTGCAATTCATATATATTTGAGCTAATCCTCACCATGGTTTTTCACTTCTTGGGTTTTCCATATAAATCTAGTGTTTTATGTTTTTGGATGTGTTTGCATCACTATTTCATATATACATTTTGTTAATGCATAATAAGGGTTTAATGGTTGATAAGGGTTTGAAAAGATGTTGAGGGTTGGAATGTTTTAAAGTATACAACTGATTTATCCCCCTCTTAGATTTCCTGTGCATCTAACAATTTGTATCGGAGTTGTGGTTCCTTGGAGAAAGCTTCACCACTTGAGGTAGATCTAGATGGAACATAGGAAGGGTTTCAAAGCTCCTATGTTTGATGAAACAAATTATACTTACTCGAAAGCCAGGATGGAGTCCTTTATGGTATCTCTTAGATTTGGTGTCTAGTAGTCAATTGAAAAAGGATATACTATGCATGTTGTTGGTTTGACAAGTGATGATGAAATCAAGGAATATGAGAGCAATGGTAAATCAAGGAATGCTATTCTGAGTGGCCTCTCTAATTCAAAACTTTGAAAGGTGATAAGTCTAAAATCTACAAAAGATGTCTAGACAAAGTTGGAACGTATTTATGGAGGAGATGATAAAGTCAAGCAAGAAAAGATGCAGAACTATAAATCCAAATTTGAAAGCCTAAGGATGTCTAAAGATGAAGATATTGCTTCCTACATGCTAAAAGTTGATGAAGTTGTCAATGCCATCAATGGTCTTGGTGGTAAGCTGGAAGAAAGCGAAGTGGTGAAAAAGGTACTAAGAACTCTTTCTAAATCTTATAGTTCTAAAGTTTTTGCTATTGAGGAAGCTTAGAATTTGGATAATTTTTTTAGAGATCAGATGTTTGGTGCTTTAATTTCTTATGAATAGAGAGAGTTTGGTCAAGATGCTACAAAGAAAGAAACTGCCTTTAAAGTCTGGAAAGAAAAGAAGGATGATGAATTAGATCAGGATGATCTTGATGAGGTGGAAGATTTTTTTTTAAGGAGATTGAAAAAGGGAACTAGAAAATATAGAGGTAAGTTACCCTTTAAGTTTTTCAATTGTGGAAATATAGATCATTATGCTTCTAAATGTCTAATCAAAGTTGCAAATGACAAACCTAAGGATCATAAAGGGAAATTCATCAAGAAGAGTTATCATGTTGAAAGAGACAATGGTGTGTTTGTTGATGAAGAATCTGACTATCTTGATGAGGACAATGATGAATGCTTGTTCATTGCTCTAAAATTTGGAACTAGTTATGCTATTCCTTAAAGATGTGTGAAGGAAAATACTTTAGTAATAGATCACAACATTGAAGGAACTATGGCGACTGCTTTTCATGCAAGAGAAGAAAGAAATTATAGGATAATTGATATTGGATGCTCAAATCATATGATAGGAGATAAGATTAAGTTTGTTAAACTTCAAAGGTGTGATGGTGGTCTCATTAAGTTTGGTGATGATACATTTGCTAAGATTTGTGGAAAATGTTCAATTAGTTTTGATGGCAAGCATAAAACAAATGATTTTCTTTATGTCAAGGGTCTCTGAAATATGTTGCAAGATGGTTTGTCCCTTGGTATTCCTTGTGCAATGTGATGCTTGGGTTCATGACATTTTTTAACTTCCTCTTGTGGATCTTGTATAAATATAGTGATTGTATTGGGTATTAACAGGTTGATCTTTTGGTGCAACGACAACTACCAATGTAACAATTGGTATCAAATCCAAGGTCATATGCTTGAACCCCTCGCTTGTGTTGGGGAGTGGATTGTTGCAAGATGGTGTGTCCCTTGGTCTTCCTTGTGTAGCACGACGCTTGGGTTCGTGACATGGTTTAACCACCTCTTGTGGATCTTGTATAAATATAGCAGTTGTATCGGGCATTAACAAGTCGATCTTTTGGTGCAACAATAACCACCAATGTAACAACACAATCTTCCAAGTGTAGGACAAGTGTGTAGCAGAGGATATGATCTTGTGTTTTAGGATGGTGGTTGTGAAATCAAAAAAGGAAGAATCGATACCCTTGTTGCTGCTAGAACAAGGACAAAAGGTAATGTTTATCAACTCAAAGGTAGTGGTGCTAAATGCTTTATATCTCAAATTAATGAAATTTGGCTATAGCACAGAAGGATGGGTCACATCAATTTTGATAGCCTAATAAAGATCAATTCTACTGATGCTATAAGAGATCTGCCAAGAATAATAAAGCCTATCAATGCAATCTGCAAGGAATGTCAAGTTGGAAAGAAAACAAAGAAGAGGTTCAAGAAAAAAGAATATTCTACCATAGGTCCTTTGGAGTTGGTGCATACAAAACTATGTGGACCTACCAAAATAAGAAGCTCACATGGTGATAGGTATTTCATGTTATTGATTGATGATTATTCTAGAATGACTTGGGTGAGATTTCTCAAACAAAAATTAGAAGCTCTAGATAAGTGTAAAGCATTTAAGTCTATGGTTGAGAATGAAATGGATATAAAATTCAAGTGCTCAAGGTCTAATAGAGGTGGTGAGTTCATCTGCAATGATTTTAATAGTTTCTTTGAAGATCATGGAATAAAGAAGCATTTGTTAGCACCTAGGACTCCTTAGTAGAATGGAGTTGTGGAGAGTAAGAATAGAACATTTCAAGAAACAGATAAGATAATTATGAAGGAAGAAAATCTACCAGATGTCTACTGGAGAGAAGTAATTCATACTGTAGTGTATATTCTTAAAAGAGGACAAGAAAGAGTGAACAGTTCAAAGACTCCCTATGAGTTATGGTATGGCTATTGTGGAATATTTTAGAGTTTTTAGAAGCAAATGCTATATTAGAAGAGATGAAGAGAACTTAGGAAAGTCTGATGCAAGATCTAATGAAGGAATCTTCCTTGGATATTCTATAGTAAGTAAAGCTTACCAGTGTTATAATAAAAGGTTGAAGAAGATTGTTGAAAGTGAAAGTGTCAAAGTGAATGAAGAACCATTGCAGAGTTTGGTAGTGATAGAAGGATATTAATTTGATGAATCCCATTGTAGTGAAGAAGAAAAGGATGAAGAGAAGAAAAAGGAGATGATAGTTGAAGAGGAATAATCTCTGAAAAAGATCCCTAAGACTCCTAAGTATGTGTAGAAGAATCATTTCAAAGATCAGATCATTGGAGATAAGAGAAAAGGTGTATTGACAAGGAGAAAAACAACTATGATAGAGGAACAAGTAAACTTTTGTTTACTTTTAGAGGTGGAACCTAAAATAGTGAGTGAGGCATGCAAAGATGAGAATTGGATCAAGGCTATAAAAGATGAATTGGAACAAATTGAGAAGAATTGGACTTGGGAATTGGTCCCAAGACTTGCAAACAAGAATGTGATAGGAACTAAATGGGTTTTCAAGAACAAATTGAATGAGGATGGAAAAGTTGTCAGAAACAAGGCTAGACTTGTGTGTAAGGGCTACTCACAAGTAGAAGGAATAGATTTTGAGGAGACATTTGCTCTGGTGGAAAGGATGGAAGACATTAGAATTTTTTTGGATTTTGCAGCACATAAAGACTTCAAAGTATATTAGATGGATGTAATGTTCACATTCTTGAATGATGATTTGGAAGAAGAGGTATACATTGAACAACCAAAAGGATTTAAATAATCAAATGATGCTAATATAGTCTATAGGTTGAAGAAGGAATTGTATGGACTCAAACAAGCTCCTAGAGCTTGGTATGCAAGGTTCGCTAAGTACTTGTTGCAACAAGGATTCAAGAAAGGTACTGCAGATGGTAATCTATATTTTAAAGTTGAAAGAGAGAAGATCCTAATTGTGGTAGTGTATGTTGATGACATAATCTTTGGAGGAAATGAAGGCATGTGCAAGAACTTTGTAGATGAAATTTGAGAAGGGTTTGAGATGTCAATGTGTGGGGAGCTGAATTTCTTCCTTGGATTACAAATAAGTTGATCATAAAAAGGTTTTTTCATTTCATAGTCAAAATATGTCAAGGAAATGTTGTAGAAGTTTGGATAGGAGGATTATAAACTAGTGTGTACCCCTTTGTTTATTGGTTGTAAGTTGAGTAAAAATGATGAATCTCCTAAGGCTGATCAGAGAAAATATAGATCAATGATTGATGGATTACTATATCTAACTGCTACTAGACTAGATACCATGCATGCAATTTGTCTTGGGGAAATATTTCAAGAAGATCCCAAATAATCTCATGTTGTAGCAGTGAAGAGAATATTTAGATACTTGAAGGGAACTCTGGACTATGGTCTATAGTATCCCAGGGATACTGATTTTTCCTTGAATGCATATACATATATGGATTGGGTAGGATGTACAGATGATATAAGTACAAGTGGTGGTACTTTCTTTCTTAGAAGTAGATTGGTTTCTTGGTTGATTAAGAAGTAAGATTTAGTGTCATTATCTACTACAAAAGTAGAATATATTGCAACAACACCATGTTGCACATAGGTTTTATGGATGAAGCAAACATTGAAGGATATCAGGGTATCATATGATGAACCTATTTCTATATTGTGTGATAATACAAGTGCAATCAATATTTCAAAGAACTTGGTAATGCATTCAAGAACAAAGAATATCTCTATCCGATCTATCAATTTCTAAAAGAGAAAATTGCAAAAAGTGAGGTGAATCTAGAATATGTGCCTATAAAGGATCAAGTTATAGATATATTTATAAAGGCTCTTCGAAAAGATACTTTTGAGTATCTCTGGTAGAAGTTAGGGTTTATTGTCTCTTCTTTTAACTAGACGCATAAGTTATGCATCTATCTAGGAGAGAATTCAAGACACATTCTTAGTCCTAGAATGATGTTGAAGGCTACCTCTCAGGGGAGTAGTTAGTAGTGTTGTTGATTGGCACAGTCAGATGGAGCATATTTTATGCCCCTAAGGGGGAGAGTACAGAGAAGTGAGTACAATGTAGTTGCTTGCTGATGTTGCAAGTGGTTTCAAAGTGGTGTATGTAGATATCAAAAGGAAAAACCAAAAATAAAAAGTCTATGAAAATAATGTGTGAAAGGTGTAGGTGTTTCCCTTTAAATATTGTCAAAGGGGGAGAGCAAAAGAGTACAATTCAGAAAATAGAAAGAATAATGAAAAATGTGAAGTATACAGGAAAGAGAGTTGGATAAATTTATGGACCTTTTCCATTGATGTCAAAGGGGGAGAGAGTTGGTTGAAAAACCATAGTGCAAAGGAACATTGTAGGAAAGGATATGGTTTGAAAAACATAGGGGGGGAGAATGTTCACAAGATAATAAGAGAATGAAGAAGTCCTTAGGTAGGGGGATAAGTAGTTTGTGAAGCAGAAGTAAAAGAGAGAGTGCGAAGAGTAAAAGATGCCTCAGTTAGGGGGAGTGTTGCTTGTTACAAAGTTATTGTTGGTTTATTTTGTTGTTGATAGTTTTTTAGATAGCTAGTGTTGCCATTAATGACAAAGGGAGAGATTGTTGCAAGTATGTTGCTAGTGTCATTGATGTCAATAGTTTCTAGTGTTGGTAATTGATGTCAACAGTATGGATTTGGTTGGTTTTGTCAAGTGCTGGTGCTAGTATGGATGTGTTGTGGTTTGATAAGAAGGTGATGCGGTGTTTTCATCATTGTTGTCATTGATTTCTTGTATGGTTGTGATGGATAAGAGTTGCAGTTGCAGTAAGCTCACTTTGTTTCTAAGTGCTTTTGAGAAAAATTGAATAAAAGAGTGTGTAGTTTGACAGAGGTGTGTTCTGTGTTGGGATCCATATTTCTTCATGGATGTAGATGTGATTATGTAGTTTGGATATGATGATCAAAGGTATTTAGAGGTTATATATCTAGAGTTTCAGGTTCTAGATCATTTGGCAGTGAAAGTTGGGTTTGATAGTTTGTTTGTCTATGTAGAAAGTTGTCTGGGAGAAATGAGATTGTTCCACATTTATCCACAGCAAGGTTTCTTTTCTTGTGGATTTGGGAGCATGCTTAAATTTTCTATAAAATTCCTTCCCTTGAGGTTTCAGGTGCTAAGGTGTTCCATAAGGCTAGTTAGTAAGTTGTGTTCTGTGGTAGGGTGTCTGGTTGCACAAAATGATGGTATTCTCAATTTCTGGTGGTTGTGGTAGAGTTGTAGAATAATTTTGAAGATGGAATATTCTAAGATGTTTTGTGGATGTTGTGAAGTGTTGTTGAGTGGTCTGTGTGACTTGAAGAAGCATGCATGTGTTTTCTTGTAGTGTTAGTTCAGGTTATTTGTGGAGGTACCTCATGGATTGTGGATGTATTGTGTAGCATGTTGATGTGGATTTGGGTCATAATTAACCCTTGGTGTGGTCATCCTTCACTTCTTTCCACCACAGAGGTGTTTGATTCTGACCTATTTTGGTAATGCACATTTTAGGTGCATACGTTTCATTAAGGATGACCTAATTGAGATTGTTTATGTCGTGGATGGTATACATGCAAGATGAAGGTTATGTGGAGTGTGTGGAAAGTTTGTAATTGCAAAAATATGTGAATGTGATCAAGTTTGGTGATTTGAGTCTGAGCTTAAATTCCTATGACTTTCAAATGCAGTGAGCAGAAGGTATCTACATTTCAATCTGCTTGAAGTCACTGGAGGCAGTGAGCCAAAGGTTGTATATGGCATAAAGTTTTAGTGGTGGATTTATCCTAGCACCTTGAGATAGTGAATCTCTTTGTAACAATTTTCTTCTATCTTCTTTCTTCTTGGCAGTGAGCCACCCAACAGTGAGCCTTTCTTCTTTTTTCTGGGTAGTGAGCCTTATTGTATTTGATGTTGCAATTCATATATATGTGAGATAATCCTCATTGTGGTTTTTCCCTTCTTGCATTTTCCACGTAAATATATTGTTATTATGTGTTTGTATGTGTTTACATTACTATTTCATATGTTTACATTATTCTAATGCATAATAAGGGTTTAATGGTTGATAAGGGTTTGAAAAGATGTTGAGGGTTTGAATGTTTTTAAGTATACAACTAATTTAATCCCCCTCTTATTTGTCCTATGCATCTAACAAAACCAAGACTAAGACTAAGTGAATGTATTTAGAATTGAATCTTTGTAATTTAAATTTTAAAGATGGAACTTTCTCAAATTAGATTGGAAATAGGATAACTCTTTGGGATACAACCTTTGATAGGGAATTAACATAAATTATTGTTTAGAAGTATCTAATATAAACATATGTGAGATCAAATCAAAGGGGAAGGGAAAGGTACAAGCATGAACTAAGAATGAAGCTCCCAATAACATTGTGAAGTTCATGTAAGAGCAGATAGGGGAAGGATGATAATAATAGATGATATGAAAGAGCATGAAATCTAGAAATAACATAAACTAGGTACTTGGGACCTCCCTAAGAAGGAAAAACTAAAATATGCTATGGAGATATGAAATATTATGCTAGCATGAACTACAAGATGTAATACTATTATTGAATGGATTTAATATCTCTTAAGATGAAACATATTCATAATTTAAGTGAAATCTTCATCTTCCAGTGTGCATAAGTGAAAGACACCATTACCTTGATCTTTCATGGATTAATATATTCCTAACTGGTATCTATTTTTTAATAAATTTATATAGACTAATCATTAATTTACACACTTTAAGAGTGTAATAGGAAACTCACTAGGTCTAAAGGTTAATCATTCTAGGAGCATAATATTTACGATCTTAGGTTTCTAGGAGATACTTTTCATTTACTATTTACAACTCAAACATATGGGCATCCTTGTACCCTTCATGAGAAAAAAAGACCATTCTAAAGTACATTAATAATTAAGAGTTATACTTACAAGGGAAGCACTTCCTTTAAATAAAAGACAATAAAAATAGGGTTTCCCCATAAGAGTGTATACTTTGTATGATACGTGGAAAAAGTCAGGTTGAATTGTAAATATAAATATTATTAGAATTATGCATTATTTTAATTATAAATTGGACTTATGTGTCTTATTTTTTTGTTATCCTATTATTTTTTGAATTGTAATACATATATGTAAATCTATGGGTGATATAAAATCTCTTAGATAACCCTCACATTCTAGGATTCTTGAAGGAAGACACATTATTATTAATCATTTTCCACGGAATGCTAAATGTACATAGGATATTATTGAGGATAATTTTGGTGATAACCAAATAAAAAAATAATGAGAGATACAATGCCTCTACCCATTTAATAAAATACTTAGTTGTAGTTTTATTGTGATTATCCCTATTAGAGGAAGAGGGAAAAATATTCCTAATGAGATATAGTCCAATAGTGGAGAAAGACCAAGGTGTAATTAGATGTTATAGGTCATGGGTAAGGCTATGAATAAGTGAAGAACTATTATTTAAAATATTTTAGTATGAAATTAACTATATTAGTGTGAAGATTGGTTCAATAACCTACTTGAGTGATCTTTTGATTAGTTGCATGATTACTAAAAATTTCATTGTAAATGTCATATATCAATCTTCTTACACTTAACATGATTTGTCCTCATCAACATACTTAATCAATAGACCATCAAAGGTCCAATGATATAGACATCAATTATTGTGGTGACCTTGGCTTTTGGAAGATGTAGCATCTACTCTATCGAGAAGAAAAACCCACTAGATAAGATTGATTGACCGAGAAAATAAGGTTATCAAAATACCATGATGAGTGGGTGAGGAGAGGACTCAATATCCAAAACTAAGTCGTCAAGGAATTTAACATTGACAATTTCCTCCTCTAGAATAAGGGGTTTAGACAACCAATTAGTAATAATATATCCCTTATTCACTTCTAGTTGACATAGGTCATCTTGAACATATTAAGTGTAATAAATTACACCACCATCTTAGACAATATTGGTTGAGATAATATAGTATACATAGGCTCGTATATAATTATGGAATTCATGTATTTATTCAACATATAGTAAAATAACACTTAGTGATTAAAATTATATTCAACCACTTAGCTTGAGTATAATTATTTTCATAATCCAAGTGAATGTGACTAGTGAAAATTTTGGTGCTCTCTTTCCCATTATCACACTTCTAGACTAGCATGCATGATATGGAAACTTTATAATAATTAGGTATATGATGAGGGAAAAATCCTAGTTTTGATGAATTATGGTAGATAGAGAGAGGATAAATTTTTTAACATAAAAAACATCTCATAAATTATGCATCTAAATGAGGTCACTTTCCTTCTTTGAAAACTCATTAATAGGGTGAATGATGTAGAAAAGGTCATTGATTGTGTTTAGGCCGACTTTGTATTCCTTGAGCCAAGTACAAATGGTATGAAAATTCTATGTATGATTTCTAATTTTATTCTTTCATACTAGATTTTCAACATGGGTCTTGACAATTTTATGAATCACATTGTGAATGATCTATTTCATTACCCTTTAACAAGTTACAATAGAAATATTTAGAACAAAAGCTATAAAAAATGGTAGAAAGTTCCTTGTAGGGTGTTAAATATGGTATTCTTTTTATTTTCCTCTAACATGCTAATTTATCTATAACCAAAAAAATAATCCATGAGTGAAACATTTTGTAACTAATAGTTACACCCACAATCATATAAGTAGAATGGAGAGGAAAAATATCATTTATAGAAAACTCATTCATGTCCTAATATTTTATAGAAATCCTAACCCTACCATTCTTCTTGAGAAAGGTAATGATGTTAGAGATCCATTAAAGGAAATACGTAAATAATTTACTACTTAATCCTATAAAGATAAAGGTACAAGTTACCTAATATTTACCAATTTTAATAGTATTCTAGAATAATAACATCACTAAATAAATAAACAAGAATAAAATAAAGTATCAAAAGATGAATGGAGAAAGCACAAAATAGATTGGCATTGATATGTCATAGGAAAATCCTTGTAAGGGAAAAACTCAATGTCCAAAGCACAAAAAAAAATGTATTATCAACTATATGTTACAATATAATGTCAAATTTTGAGATTCATATGATATCAACACACTCAATTTGAGAAAAATTTCAACAACATCACCATACATAAAATTAGACATAGTATCTCCATATCAAGCTTTGTATAAATTAAGAAATATTATTAAACCAATAATTTTTGTCTAAAACCATGTGATCAAAACCATAAGTCAAATACTAGTCAAGGTTGTACACATTCAACCCATATAACACCTCCAAGTTAACCCCACACATATAATGTAACTCCCACTTGATCAATTTGGCTCTCATAATCAAGTGGGGTAAAAGTAACCCTAAGTGCTCTATGTGGGTGTAGTTATTACCTCTTATGCATAATATAAGTAGTTTGATAAAGATTGTTGTCTTATTCTACTTATTAAATTCCTATCAATGAATTCTTACAACCATCATACAACCAATGACATATGGAAGAGATTGTCATTCATGAGATTTTAAGATTCTACCTAATTGGGATGTTCTTTCTATGTGGCCACATTATTTACATTATTATAAATATTAAATAAATAATCTTAAGGGTAATTAAAATAGTCAACTAAATACTTGAGTTTGATGCTCCTAGCCATTATATTCTTGTGGGCTTTGTCAAAATGTCTAGAATATTCATTAATGTATCCACCTTCTCAACCATAACTCTCTTTTCCTCTACCATGTCATGAACAAATTGATAATGGGAACACAAAATGTAGTGTTATTTATCAATCTACTAACATTTTCATTAGACACTAGATTACAAATATATCTTAATTCAATCTAATATGTGAACATTATATTTGAAGCTAGATTACTTATTTATAGACATAATTAGTTATCATGTATTCTACCTTTTTATTTAATGAGAAATCATAACCTATCATTTTATTATCTAATTAATCACACCAAAAAATATAGTAGACACATACCCACTAGTAAACCTCCTTCTATCCATATTACCAGCTCAATCAAAATCAACAAATCTTTATTAATACACCATCCTTCTCAAACCATGTGCTCCTTGGTAGTAAATAAAACAATCTAATGTGTTTCTAAGATACCCAAAGGCCCTCTTCACTATATTATAATTCTCTTTGCTTATATTGGAAATATATTTATTTAAGACTCCCATTACTTGGACAATATCTAATTCCATGTAAACCATAACATGCATAGGACTATTGACTATTTTAGACAATTAAATTAGCTCATACATGAATACACTTCACTTTACCTTGTTCTAGCCATTAAATAATTAAATATTCATTGTTTACTTAATTAGGTTAACCTTTACCTTTATCTCTCACATTTAATTAAGTCTAGCCTTATCCCCAAATCCTCCAGCTAAATCAATTAATTAATACCTAATTAATTAATTGATTAGGCTAGCTAATACCCATTAACATTTTCCATAATATTTAAATCCACACAATCCTCAATCCTTTTAATCCTAGCTATTAAATCCTTTTACATGGATCATAATCTAAGCTTGTCATCATGTGACAAATATCCCTCCACCATTTATGCTCACACATGTGAAAGCATAAAAAAATAAAACATACCTCTTAAACCTTTATCCTTGTGAAACTTGTCACAAGGCTAATCCTCAATCCAAACCCTAATCCTCAATCAATCCTAGCCATCCATTAACCAAAGAATATTGGCCCTTGATTTACCTCATGAAAATTATATAAATGAGAGGCTTCTCATCCCATTTGGCATCCACTATTATCATATACTTGTGATATCCAATTTCCTATTGCATTTAATCTTATGTTATTCTCATGTTGTCTATTTTATCATATTTCATCTCAACCTTACTGCCATGTTGTTGGTTTGATGAGAAACCAAATTCAATCTATCAACACATCACGTATGATCATTTTGAGGTTTTCATGTATTTGGTTTGAGTAGTCTTGATTTGATGCTATTTCATTTGCATGCAATATATTTTGGTGAATTTGACATGAATCAATACATTTGACACTTGTACTTGTGAGTTTTTGTGAGTTGGATCTTACAAGTGAATGCTTTTTAAGGGGGTCTTAGAGGTCAACATTTTATAGGAGTTTCATATCATGAAACAAACCTCACAATTATGTTTAGGAGGGTCGAGAGATGAATTTTGACATATAATTTTATATATTTTTGTTACTAAGATTTTTTTTAAACATTTTGAGGGCCATATGACCCTTAGTATGAAAATCCATATGAATGTATGGAATTTTGTATGACCATATGATGATACAAAATTCTACACAACCATATAGAAATTTATACTACTATATCACAATACACAAGTACTAATGATTTTTAGTTTATTTTTTAGGTCATCGCCTAGGTCTACACACATATCATAATAGAGGTATACATAAATAAACATTATTTTATAATATATACACATATTATATGCATTAAGGTTTTAAATTATATTGGGTAGATCAAGAGTATATAGTGTGAGTATCTAGATAATAAATTTACATCAAATATATGTTGCTAGGGTTGTTGCATCTAAATTTGGGCACATAGATATAGAGTGGGTATATATCCATGTGGATATATATACTCACTTCGATGGGAATATCCCTATTACATGTGTATATACATGTGTATATTCACCCAGGAAGTAAATATATACATGCAACATATGGTATACATATAGAATTTAAAATGTTAAGCTGCGTGAATATGGTATTAAGGTTTAAGATCCTCTTTTCTTATTTATTTATTTTTTTATCTATTTATTTTTGGCTCTTGGTAATATGATAGACCAAGAAATTCACTATGTTTAACCCCTTGATCACAAGACCAAATTAACACATGGTCATGTGGAGCCAAGTCTTAGCCCCCAACACTAACCTCTTAAGACCTTGGTTAATGAAAGAGGGATGCGGGACAACAAGACACTGTCATCTATATTGGATGATGTCATACTCCACTTACTTCACATATCAAAAATTACATAGTTCCCTTTTGCTTCACAACAACGTTGTGAAGCAATGATGCATTGATCATTGGATCTTCATCATTTTTTATTAGCCATTGATCCTTCCCTATCATATATCACAGTTTTTCCATAGCCGAAGTAGATACAAACTATGATGTGAAAGATGCATGCGATAGTTGTTGGAACTTCAAACATTGATGCTCACTATTGATCTTCCTCCATCACATATCGTACAAATCTCTTATTGAGATAGTCTTTAAAATACGATATAAGGGAGCATTGTGATAGCCATCTGATCTTACATGCTTGATCATAGCCATTGATCAAGCTTCATCACACATTGCTAGAATACATAACACATGAAGAATATAAATGCAATGTGAGAGATTAATGTGATGTAACCAAAACTTGACACATACCCATCACAGAAAGGAGAATTTATTCTAACTTTGTCAGAGGTTGAAGGAGGTTTCAAAACTTCATAAAATTCCAACACTTTGGTCAATGGTAGGGACCGTCAAGGTTCTGATAACCACCAAGAATATCAACACCACCACTAAGGTGGAGACTAATAGAGTTCAGAGAACTACCAAAAAAATCGACAACTAGAAGTGCTAGGTAAAGAGACCGGTCACCTCAATGACACCAATGGCTTAAGTTATGACTTAAGCAACTTGCAACTGCCTATCACCAGTCAACTAAAAAATATAAAACCTGACCTATGCCATGACTGTGACCCCTAGGGTTTATCTGCTAAACCCTAATTTTATTTGAGAGATGAAAGGAAAAATAAATGAGCAATGGAAAGTACTAACTAATGAGCATTTTTTGAAGGAAAGAGATTACTAAGAAATAGAGAAGACAAACCAAGCACCACTAAAATGCAAAGAAGACACAAGAATTTGATAAGAGGAAAAAACAAGAAAAAACCCCAATATTATGAATGGAGGCAAAATGCATAAGAATGATACAAAGAGAGAGAGAACACTTAAGCCTTAAGCTTGCTTGCTTGAATATGAAGATTGATAGGAGAGGCACCTCAATAAATAGAGGTGAGAAGAGGAGTTAGAATGTAACTCCCAACTCAATGAATGCCACCATTCATCTATGTGTGTGCAATGTGTTAAGAACCTCTTAAGGAGGTGGCTACAAATATTCCTTAATAAAGGAATAAAAAATAAAATGAGTCATTCTCACACATGTTTGAAAAGAAAAAAAGACAAAAGACTTGTAGGGATTCCTTGTAATATTCCTACAAGTTAATAAATAATTACAATTAAAGAATAACCTTTACCAAGTAAATATTAATCTTTTAACATCCCCCCTTAAGCTTTACCAGGGAGGTTACATCAAACCCTTTAATGGATTGTAATCCAAGATTTTTACAATGAAAGAGAAATTTATTTTTTCAAAGAGCTTTGGTGAGAATATCTGCAACTTGATCTTCACCTTTACAATACAAAAGAGAAATTTGCTTGTCTTCAATTTGCTCTCTAATGAAGTGATGTTGAAGAGAAATGTGCTTGGTTCTTGCATGAAAAATTTGATTCTTTGCAAAAACAATAACACTTTGATTATCATAATATAAAGGATTAGGATCCTTTTGAGGTAGACTCAAATTTTCAATTAATCTTCTTAACTATAGTGCTTCTTTGGATGCACTTATACAACCTTTATATTCAACTTCTATAGAACAAAGAGAAGCAGATTGTTGTTTCTTATTGTGCGAACCCTTTTCCTAGTACCTACAAAACAACATGAGTAAACAAGTTAAACAAGGAATTGCAAGCTAAAACAATGATTCCCCATGAAATCCATTTACCACATTCAAACTAGGAAGAAAATGTTAAAGAACACAATAAAAATGATAAAACAAAGATTAAATCCTAATTAGATGTGCAAACTCATGATCCCATGGGGGAATTGGTGCCAATTTGATGTGAAAATTGGCCCTTTCCCAATTCCTAAGATGCAAGATTGAGATGTTGATGATGATTGATCCACTTTTGTTGATGAGGATGAAAGTTCCAAGCCAAAATCTGCAAAAAAACTAGCTAAGAACTCAAGATTTTATGGATGAAATGGCTAAATATTTTAGTATAATAACTTTGCATATTTTGTGGATGATGAAATGAGGATATGAGAATTTTATTTATAGAATTCCAAGATGGATGAATGTCCAAATTTGAGCAATGTGGGACTAACATTCATCCAATGGCATGATGCCACTTGTCAAGCTGTGAATGGATGGAGGATGTGCAAGATTTGGGGTTTGTGCCAATAAATGCATAATTTTGAATTTCAAATTTGTTGAAATGACATGCAAGAGGGAAGGGAAAATGCAATAAATGCCACTTGGCTCAAGGCAAAGGACATGTAAGATGAATTCATTGCCTTGTTAGATGTACATGTTGACTTGGAATTTTTGAATTTAAATTGAGAGAATATTCCAAAAGATGCCTTGTGAGGAAAATAGGGATTTAATAAATGAATTAAATCTATTTTCATGTGCAACTTGCATTATCTAGAGAATGGGACATGAGATGGGATTAAATTAATCAAGGGTTAATTAATTTAATGAGAGAGGTTAGATGATGTGACCTATTTGACTGCAATTTATGAATTTATTTAAATCAAATAAGAGAGGATTATGACAAGAGATTAATTAAATAAGGATTTTGATTTATTTAATTAAAAGAGATGGTGTTATATTAAATCAAATAAGGTTTTAATTTATTTAATTTAATGGATAGACTTTAAAGATTTAATCAAATAAATTGATTATTTAATTAAATAGGGATAATTAATCAGATGAATTAATTTAATTAACAAAAGAGATTGAATTAATTAGATAAAATGATTTATTTAATTAAGAGAGGAATATTGATGAATTTAATCAGATAAGGAGGTTTGATTAAATGGTTAGACCGAGAGATGATTCAAAAAGAAATGATGTTAGTAAGTCAGGATCAGATGCACAATGTCAATTGGTACATTTTACGTGTCTACATTTTGCCCCTCTTTGAAGCAATGCACTTGTTGTGTTGGTTCAAAGAATAAATGATTTCGATCAAAGGAAAAAAGAATTGATATTTAAAAACTTGCCCCACTGTTGCCTGGCAGAAGAGAATGTGCCAATATAATGCCCCCTCGAGAGATCGGACAAAATTTTTAATTTTTTGGGTGATCTTGCGAAAAAAGATGACAAAGTACCCGACAGGTCCGAAAAGGCTCTAGGAGGCTAAAAACATGTCTAAACACAATAAAATGATGAAAAAAAAGCGTCAACCAGACATAAAGTGGTTCGGGGGTCCAAAACCCTAACATGACAGCCAAATAGGGTGAAAAATCCCTAATTTTTAGGCTTAAAAGGGGCCCGAGGGGCCACTTTCAAGTCATTTTCACACACCTCCGCTAGCAACCTTGAGATTTGAGCTCTGACTCTCTAGTGATATGGTGCAACGACAACTTCCCCTGCACATCACTGATCGAGTTCAGACTTACCAGCGACCACTTGGCATCGGGGCACTGGTATGTGGTCCTTACCCAAGCTTTGTCTTTTCATTTAATACTTTAATTAATGCTTTAAAGGGGCGGCTCACCTGCAGCGACACTATATAGCACCGCTCGGCATTCAAACTGCACCGCGTGGTGCTATTTTGTGCCACAACAATTTTAGAGTTTAAAAACTCTGATGCTAAGCTCAGGTTTGGCAGGTTGGTTTGACAAAGTGTGACGCGACGTCGCCCATTTCATGAAAACTGCGACGCTGGAAGGGAAAATGCACCGCGGCGGTGTAGTTTTGCTCTTTTTGGGATCTAGCGTTGGAGTTTTTGTAAAATCAAACTGCGACACCATCACAAACTACACCGCTGGGGAAGTTTTTGGAGCACTTGATCAGAAATTTTTCAAAATTTTTAACACGGTGACTTTCCTTGATGTAGGACGAGCCTAGGGAGCTCTACTCTCAGGAGCACTAGTCGCAAGATTTGGCTAGTGTCTTGCGAGACCTTAGCGACTAGGACCAGGATTGACTCTAGATTATGGGGTTGTGGCACATTGCGTACGCAACGCCCATGTGCACTCACTTAGGGATGTTGTCAGTGCTGGCAGAGAGGTGGCACAGTGAGACGTCCTTGTTTCATCTCCCCACTAGCAAGACTACCGTCACTCTGGAGGATGTTTGGCGTATTCTGCGATTACCGATTCATGGCCGATGGGCAATTTTCGATATGGACAAGGGGCGCGAGGCCTATTGCAGAGTCCTTGCCACACGAGATATCATCTTTTGTGAGGGACAGATAGAGCTAGAGCGATATAGGGTCATAGCACCTCCCTACCACTGGGTGGTTGCAGCTATCATCTCGGGTCTTGTTGCCCTAGACAGACAAGGGCGATACTTCAGTCCCGGCTAGGGGTATTGCTGGGAGCAGATGGTCCGAGACAGGCCAGTTCATTTCGCATGGGGGCCTGTTCTTCTAGCTTCACTTTATAGGGACCTCCATGAGTATGTATACATGGACGACAGAGCGTTGGGGGCTGGGGTGACTTTACTTTATGTCTAGGCGTGGGAACACATTTCTATGCTACGTCCACGTGTCGTTCCAGTTCTGATGGGGGCAGACAATGCCCTCGTGGCACGATACAAAGGCAATGTGTCCTTTACACACACTAGTGAGCATGGGATCCCCTACTGGAGGCGGGTCTTAGATGAGATGCTAGTTTTCACTTGGCAACCATACCTTGGTCGGCCTGGATGGGCCGATGATGCCGATTAGTTATTTTAATGCCACTAGGACCGATATATGCAGGGGTGGGAGCATACCATGATCGAGAGGTACCTTCCTAGGCATGTGCAGCATCAGTTCAGAGAGCTGCAGGATCAGCCAGATGATACCTATGTAGTCATCTTTGCTCGCAACATGACACAGGTGTCATGGGGACAGTACATTCCTGCCTCAGAGGCAGTCGACAGTTTCTGGTAGTTGGCAGCCCGACCATGGGCTTATGATCAGGGTTTGGCAGATCCCGACACCACTCAGGCCTACAGGGACTGGTTCTGACCTCCACTTCGACTGACCATTCCAAGTGAGGACTCAAATGTGTGGAGAGTCAGGGGCAGAGGGAGAGGATGGGGGTGAGGATAGAGGGTTGAGATTCGACAGGATCCACCAGTTGTGCCTCCATTCCCGTCAGGTCACAGAGATGTACACATGCAGGATCAGCAGCAGGAGCCACCAATTCCACCACCACGAGCTGAGGGTGAGGATCAGCCTCACGTGTAGCCATGGGTACAGCCAGTAGGACATGAAGATGCACGAGACACCTTGATTGTGTAGTTGTAGGCCCAGGTTCAGGTGGTGACCGCCAAGAGAGATTAGGCACGGGGCGAGAGAGAGTAGCTAAGAGTAGAGAGAGATCAGGTTGTGCAGTAGAGACAGGCTGCAAAGCTACAGGCAGCCACTAAGCTAGGCCACAGACAACAGATAGAGAGTATGATAGCCTCCTCCTCCTAGGGTACAGTGTCAGTTCGATCCTTCAAGGACACTATCCGAGAGGCAAAGTATTATCGGAAATCCTATCACGAGGCCGTACCTAAAGCAAAGTGGGTCCCAGAGTATTCAGAGCGGGCTAGCCACAGACCAGCAGAGGGTCATGGTGATAGGGGCGAGGGTAACATTCACAGGAAATGAGCCTGATTGAGATGATATGATACTTTTTGTGCCTTATGGGCTCATTTTTTATAGCCTGATGGGCTTTTTGTACCAATTGACATATATGTATAGTGATCTGATTTATTCTTTGTACTATGACAGTGACATTATTGATGATATATATATATATGAGCCAATGATGATTTTGATGTGATGTACTGTGTTCTTATGCATGGATGGTTTATTTCTATATGCTTTGAAATGATATATTTATGGATGTATTTATTTTTGATGATGCATGCGTTATGATTATGACTAAAATATCTATATTATGTTAACCTATGATATGCAAATGTGATATGCAATGATGCTGTCTGTATGATGATCTATTTTATATTGATGCAAATGGTGATGTGATATGTGATATGGATGGTATATACGTAAAATGTTATGTGAATTATGCTGATATATGAGATGATTATGGATGGATGTAAAATGAATGCGATGGTCGTGATATGATGCAAATGAGATGGTGTATTTACGATGCTTAAAATAATAAATATTATTATCCTAAACATATTAAATGATGATGTAATGTATGTGATGCAATGGTATGTTAATGCAAAGTGGTATGATGATGTGTGATGTAATATAAACATAATGTGATGATATGATGTTATGATGTTTATGCAAGTATGTATGCCTAATGAATTAAATGCTTATATATTTATTGTTTATGATTATGCAAAAATGATTATGAAATGCTTCCGTAGATGCTATGCGATGATTTATATGATAGATGGTAATATGAAATGGTTATGAAATGCAAATGAATGTTATGCAATGATTGATATAATGTCATGAGATGGAATGTAATAAGTGAAATGCCAATGAAATGGATGTACCTATCTATGAAGAATGTTTATGATAACCTGTTTATATGATGATTAAGATGCAATGCGCATGCTTCCTATATGATATGTTTATGCAATATGCTAATGATTTTGGATGCAGGATCGATGACGATGATGGTGATGATGATTAACTGTCATAGTACCTTGTTATTGTTGTTAGTAAGAAAAGAAGTCATTTCAACAAGACACAAGATGATGCAAATGAAAATGATGCTGATGATTACTTTATGAGGAATTGGGATTTTCAAAGGGCCAAATTTTCTTATGTTTGATAACACACGTGGTACGATGCATCAAGGTATAGAAAACTAGGATGGCATTGTACCTAGTGAGATGAACTTTTACTTGACAAGTAGATAGGAGTATTCTTGTTCACACCTGACATATGAAAACCTTACTAGGATTCTCTTCAGAAGTTTCAGGCACCTCGGACCAAAACACAGAAAGGTAAACCTATCCCTGCAATAGTCAACAAGTTGCCCTAGACCTCTTCCATACATACCTAACAAAGCAAGTATTCGCCAAGGTTATATTACAAGAACGTCCAACAAGCATAGCAGACAAAAGATAATGATCGTTGCCCCATTCCTATCTCTCTAAATCCTTCGTTCAGATATCATCGAGAAGTCCTTAGAGTGAGTGCAATAAGATGAGTCAAAAGATGAAGATAAAGCACAAAAAACAAGTTGATGTTTTTCAATACTGCTAACCAAAAGGGAATGTGTTTTCAAGGATAGGAACCAAAACTATTGCCAAAAGATAATTCCCATTGTAGGAAGGATGCATCCTAGGACATGTTAGTGGATGACGACATGCCATTTCGTTTATCCAAAGTGTTCTTTCTGATAAATAATGCCCATTGTAGGAAGGATTCATCGTAGGACATGATGTTATCAGATAATTGATATGGGACTTGTTTGGATGATGGACTATCGACACAAAGAATTGACCAACTTGTTTACATATTGACTTAGACTTGAGACTTGACGTTTTTAATTTTAACTTTTAACTTGCTAGACTTGTTTCTAACTGTTTCACCAAAGGTTGAGGATGATGATTAGTTTATTATGGATGGTGTTTATTGCGGGTGTAAGCGAGATGAGGTGGATGGATTTTTTTTCAAATATTTGGATTTTTTTTTGATGTTTTTGCAATGTTTTGAGGCTGTTTTTGGTATTTTCAAGATTTTACAAATGTTTTGATTTTTTAATTTTTCAATGTTTTGGGATTTTCTTAGTTTTTGACCAAGGGACTAACCTAAAGACCTATCCTAGGGGTCTTGAGGGCTGATCAACAGATTAGCCTTGCCTACGTTATATACGCAAGACCACGTAGTTCGACTGACGATTTGACCGATTTACAGATGAAGATATACATGATGAATTGTCAGCTTATTATGATAGACTCCTAAAGGACTGACCTAAGTGTCTCAGGGGATGATCAAAGATCAACCTTGCCTACATTCAAGCTTAGAGATGACGTAGTTCGACAAGATGACTATGTTTTTGACTTTTTGACCTATTTTTGGGATTTTGATATTTTTTGAATGTTTTTGGATTTTGTAATGTTTTGATGTTTTTGGATTTTCTAATTTTTAGGACTTTAAGATCATACACGAATCCGATCCGATAAGAACATGCCCCCAGCGTGATGCAATAGACTACTTCGATAAAGGCAAGACAAACTGACCTTAAGGATGGGCCAAGTAGTACTAGGAGGGAGCATGATACGAAAACAGGACCAAGCTATGGCGCAGATGCGAGTGGATGAGTGATGGATGGAGGTCTGAATGCGATGGATGATGCAGAACAAGCAGTACAGATCTTGGTGGATGGAAAGTGCTTGTTTACACAAGGCGCTTGTTTTCCAGGTTTTCACCAAGGTACTTGTCCAAAGTGCCACCGAAGTGGTTTTCACTATAGGACAATTTTTTTCTCTTTACTATTTTTTATCCTTTTATTTTATTTTGGATTTTTTTGCTTTTTTTGAATTTTTTGTTGTCACCAAGACGCCTGTTTGCCAGGTTTTCACCAAGGTAACCATTTTTTAGGACATTTTATGATTTTTTGGATTTTTGGTTCTATACCTTGAAAGATTTAAACATAAAACTTTTTGAGATGGGAGCTATTCATGGGCTCCTGCAGAGGTTCCCCTTCGGGTGTTGATAACTGATATGCCCTTGACTTATAACTTGCTGTGATGATGAAAGGTCCTAACCAATTAGGTTCAAACTTGCCTTTGCTACTTGGGTTTGGGACATTTTTCTGATTTTCTTTGAAGACCATTTCTCTGACTTGGAACGTCCTGCTTCTGATTATCTTATTGTAGCTCCATTTAAGTCTATTCTGATAGACTTGCAAATGATTCAAAGGATCGATATGTCTCTCATCCAGTAGCTCTAGCTCATTTAGCCTTGATACCTAATACTCTTCATCCGTGATGAGGTTTTGCTGTGATATCCTGAGGGATGGGAGCTCGATCTCGATGGGGAGTATGACTTCTGATCCATAGACCAAGGAGAAGGGGGTAGCACCAGTAGGTGTGCGGATGCTAGTTTGGTAGGCCCAGAGGGCGAGATTAAGTTGCAAATGCTAGTCACGACCTGTGTCATTGACTATTTTCTTGAGGATTTTCAAAATGGTTTTGTTTGTAGCTTCTGCTTGGCCATTTCCTTGGGGATAGTACGGGGTGGAGAAGCGATGTTGGATTTTAAATTTTTTGCATAAGTTGTGGACATCCTGATTCTTGAATGGTGTCCCATTATTTGAGATAATGGCTTGTGGAACACCATAGTGGCATATGAGGTAGTTCAGGACAAACTTAGAAATCTGCTTCGTAGTTATATACGTCATGGGTATGGCCTCCACCCACTTAGTAAAGTACTCAGTTGTAGTTATGATGAATTTGTGGCCATTGGATGAGGTGGGTGTGATTTTCCCAATGAGATCAAGTCCCCACTACGAAAAGGGCCATGGTGTGACAATAGGATGAAGCTCTTGAGCTAGAGCATGGATGAGGTCCCCATGCTACTGACATTGTAGACACTTTCTAGCATGATCATGTGCTTCTCGTTCCATTGTGGGCCAATAATACCCCATCCTTAGCAGTTTCTTAGCTATGGTCATCCCACTCGAGTGTGAACCACAAATACCAATGTGTACTTTAGTTAGAGCGGTTAATGCCTCCTCTACGTTTAAGCAGCGTAGTAAGGTACCTTCTATGCTCCTACGGTATAGGGTATCACCTAGGATGACAAATCTGGATGCCCTTTTAACAAAGGTTTGTTTTAGGTTTGATGGTAGGTCAGGAGGTATTACTCCTATGTGAAGATATGTGTAAATGTCATGATACCAAGGTTTGCTAGGATCAACAATTTCACACACATATTCCGATTCCAGTACCTTGAATGCAGGAACGAGAAGATGCTCAATCAGGAATTCATATTTTGGAACATTGTGAGGGATGTCTAATAGGGACCCAATTGTTGCCATGGTGTCTGCTGCTCTGTTGTTGGTTCTAGGAATTTGCTGAAATGTTATTTCTATAAAAGATTCCTTGAGAGTCTCCACCAATTTCTCGTATGGAGTGATCTTGTCATCCTTGGTATGATATTCATTATTGACTTGATTTATGATCAACTGAGAGTCTCCATACACTTTGAGAGCTGTGATGTTCCATTGCACTGCTATCCTGAGACCTATGGTTAAGGCCTCATATTCTTCAATATTATTAGTGCAAGGAAATGCCAATTTGTATGACCTTGGTATGCAATCCCCTTGTGGGGTGATGAAGAAGACACCAACTCCTGATCCGTGTTGTGTGTATGAACCATCAAAATATAGTTTCCAATGGTCAGCTATATTAAGATTAAAAATGGATTCATCAGGAAACTCTAAGACGAGAGAATTCTCAGCATAAATAGGTGCTTCTACTAGTTGATCTGTAATAACTTGGCCCTTAATGGCTTTTCGCTCTACATACTCAATGTCATACTCTGACAATATCATAACCCATTTTACCATTCTTCCTATGAGCATTACCTTTGATAATAGAGGGGGTCAATTTTGGCGATGAGCTTTATCTTGTGTGCCAACATGTAATGTCTGAATTTTTGTGATGCAAACTCTACTACGAGGCATGCTTTCTCGATGAATGAATAGTTTAGTTCATGCCCGACCATTGTTCTACTGATATAGTAAATAGCCCTTTCCATTCCATTTTCATCATGCTAAGCTAGGAGAGCTCTAAGGGCTGTTGCTATTGCTGACACATATAGAATCAATGGCTTCCTTGGGATGCGTGGCATTAAGACTGGTGGTGTCAGTAGATATTCCTTGATTTTGTTGAATGCCTCTTCACACTTTGTATCCCATTTGTATGCTACCCCCTTGTGGAGTAGGTGAGAATATGCGTTCTACTTGTCTTCCAGTTGTGCTATGAATCTTCTGATGGATTGGAGTCTACCTTGGATGCCTCTCAATTATTTTAATGTCTTTGGTGCTTCCATCTCAAGGATTGCTTTTACTTTTGCTGGATCTACCTCAATACCCCTCATGGACACTATATATCCTAGGAGCTTTCTTGATTGTACACTGAAGACACACTTCTTTGGGTTTAGTCTGACCTTGTACTCCTCTAGTCTGTCAAAGATGGCACCTAGGGTTGGTATGTGATCTTTTCTCTTTCTAGACTTAGCTAGGATATCGTCAACATAGTCTTCAACAGTTTTATGGATCATGTCATGGAATATCAATTTCATGACCCTTTGATATGTTGCTCCTACGTTCTTTAGGCCGAATGGCATCATGTTCCAACAGTAGGTCCCCCATGGGAAAGCGAAGTCATCTTATGTTGATCTTCTTTTGCTATCATGATCTAATTGTATCCTAAAAATCCATCCATTAGTGATAGCATCTCATGTCCTGCTGTCATGTATACTATCATGTCGATGTTGGGAAGTGGGAAATCATCCTTTGGATATGCTTTGTTCAAATCCTTGAAGTCTGTGCAGATTCTGATGGCTCCGTTAGGCTTTGAAACAGGTACCAAGTTTGATACCCATTCTAGATAATCAATTGGTTGGATGAATCTTGCATCTAACAACTTTTTGAGCTCCATTTTGACCAGTAAGGCAATTTGAGGATGCATTTTCCAGAGTTTTTGTTTGACCAGCTTTACTTCTGGATACACTACTAAGTGATGAACCATAGTCTCTAGATCAAGCCTTGGCATGTCAGCATAACTCCATGTGAAGTTTATTTTCCTTTCTCTTAGGAATGCTGCTAGGAGTTCTTGCTCTTCTGATAATAGTGATTCCACATAAAATGTGATATGCGGGGTCTCCTCTATTCCTAGGTTGATAGGATTGCATTTTTCAGCCAAGACTGCTGACTTTTCCCAATGAATAGCTCTTAAAGGAATATTGAATCCTTCATCCTTAGGCACCTCTGAGAGGTTTTCACCATTGGATACGTCCTTTCTTTTTACCTTTTTCTTGTCGGAGAGTGCCACAGTGTGGTTTTCACTCAAGGACTTGGATATGATTCTTAGTTTCTCACTTTTGCGACTGAAGGATTCAATCATTTCCCCGTAATAGGCATGTGTGTCCAACTCTATTATAAACCCCGCTTTATGATGCCCATCCAAAATGTTATCCTGCAGTCCCATGAATTTTGAGAGTGCCTCATCACTTTTGAATGTATCAAGAATGGGTGGTCCTCATTGGTCATAGTCGATCAATTGGGGATATACTAAACGGATCTCATGACTTTGATGGTCTATTTCAAAGGATAGGGTACTAATCATGCAAAGAGTGGTATCCTCGAATAGCCTAGGTAGATTGGTCATGGTATCCTCATCATCACTACTACTACAGACATCAGTTATATCAAAGGTATAGTTATCTAGAACACAACCTATGGATACTGGTAATCGTAGTTCTACTGTAGTTGGCTGACGAGGTTTATAAACCGCTCTAACTGGAGGACTACGGCCACGTATGGTTATACTTAGAGGGGTACATCCGAGGCCAAGATTTGTTATTGTTCGTGTCTTTGGCATGATAGGTATTATGAGCCCATTGTCGTTTTGTCCCAGTCTTTGATTTCTGTTGTAGCCCATTGCGAGCATCATTTTTAGACCCTTGCTTCTGTTATCCATTGGTAATTTTGGTACTAGTCTTTCATCTTGATACAACATATGTGATAGATCTACCTCAATAACCTCCTAGCCAAGGTCTCCCCAGCTTGTGAATTTGGGATAGTCTTCAGGAGACATTTGTGATGTGGAAGCTTGGTTTTCTTGTGGACGTCCCCGTGATCTTGGAGATTGTGGTAACTCTCCTACCACAAAAGCATTGTTAGGGAGCTTGTAATTTCCACAACCATCATCCTGGATGATGAGCTTGATGTCAGAGATGGTGGGAATGGTGGGAGTGGCAGGTGCCTCTATCCCAGAAGTGGATGCGAGAGTGGCGAGGTCGATGAATGGTGTGGATGGGCCCTCATCATTTTTGGGTATTTGGGGGATTTTGTAATATTTTGCTTCAATATTTTTGCAATATGAGAAAGGTTCAAGATCTCCATGGATGCTAACTTCTTGTCCATTATGTGTAATTTTCACACATTGGTGGAAAGTTGATGCTACTGCTTTCATCGCATGGATCCATGGGCATCCTAAGAGGATATTATATGGCAAGTCGAGGTCCAAGACCTAACAAGCGGTTTCCATGATAGTAGGACCTACTTGAATAGGGAGTTTGATTGTGCCCTGAGACACTCTTTCTTGGTAATCATATGCTCTTATCATGATGCCCTTTCCTTTGTCGATGGATTCTTCTGCTATTTTCAATTGCTTGATGAGGCTGAGAGAACATATATTCAAACCCGCACCTCCATCCACCAAGACCCTTTGACTTTGCTCTTATTTACGATGGCTTCCAAGTGAAGTGCACGGTTGTGAGATGGTTGGGTGGGGAAATCTTGGTCAGAGAATGTAAGAAGATTAGGTGTAATGATGTTTCCGACCGTAGCTTGGAATTGCTCCGCATCGAGATCTGCGGGGACAGTGGATGAGGCTAATGCTTCCTTAAGGATCTTCTTATGAGCTGATGATATTTTTAACAACTCCATGATGGAGATGTGTGCTGGTGTTTTCTTAAGTTGATCTACAACATTGTAGCCATGCGAAACAGATCTAGATGAAAGGATTCTATTTGATTGGGATGATCCTGCAATGGTGACTTTGTCGCCTCTTGTGGTGACTCCACAATCTTCAACATGGGTGCCCTTGATGGTGATGACCATGCAGTCTTCATTTAGGGAGGCAACGAATGATTCATACACATGATTTACATTTTCCTTCCCTTTATCATTTTTATTCCCTTTGTTGCCATGATTCGGCATCGGATTCGTATATATCTTGAGATCTTGATTTCCCGTAGGTTGTTCTACGTTTATGATTTTCTTATCGATGAGATCTTGGATGATATTTTTGAGTCTCATGCAACTGTTTGTGGTGTGGCCTTTGATTTTATGGAATTCACAGAGTTGATTCTAGTTATACCAAGGAGGTTTGACATCCGGTTCTTGGTAATTCTCGAATGTAGGAGGCTTGATTAGTTTTTCGTCGATCAATTTTTTCATTATGTCCTCAAGTGGTTCCCCTAAAGTGGTGTATTTTTGTTTGGGATAAATTTTTCATTGAGGTGGTCCCCTTTGGTCATTGAGATTATTGATGGTTGGATTGTTGTTTGGTTGGTATGTTGTGTGATGAGTGTTTTGGTGCTGTGTTTGGATTTATGGTGTGGGTGTATGTTGGCGTGGGGCACTAATGACCACCTTGGCATCAATGACACCATCATTAGTAATGTTTTTGTTCCTTGCCCCAGTGCGAGGTTTATCCTTGTAATTGGATGGTGGGAAGTTGTTTTGCTGTTCATGGTATGATGTTGATTCCACGGGTTGGGTTACAAGGGCTCTTTCGATGTTGAGCACCTTGGGGATTAACTGATCGTATGTGGTGATGGCCTGAACCTTAAGATGAAATGCCAAGTGACCTTCAAGGTTGGTGATGATGGTGCAAACCTGTTGTTCTTCTGGCATGTTCCACTTGCTCCGATTGGCCTTGGATCACCATCATTGAAGGAATGAAGCGAAAGATTCACCCTTTCCTTGTTTTAGAGCTGAGAGTTCTTCGAGACTAACATCCATTGTAATGTTGCATGCATAATTTTTAATGAATGCGTCCCTAATTTCTTGGAATGTTCTAATGCCTAAAGGTAAGTGAGAGAACCATTCTATGGCATAGCCTGCCAAACTCTTAGGGAATAGCCGCATCAGATAAGTATCGTCATATGCGACCTCCATGCAATGAACCTGGAATTCCCTAATGTGATCTTTAGGGTTTCCCATCCCTCAATATTTATCAAATTTGGGGATTTCAAATCCCTTGGGGAATGGTTTCATTACTAGGCTCCTATCAAATGGATAGGGACACAAGTTTCTTGGTGTTTTCGTTGTTCGTCCCGATTGGAGATCAAGTACTTGTTGCGAGAGCAACCTGATTTGTGTTGTGACATTATTTTGTGGATCAGGGGGTGGGATGAAAGTGTTTTGGGGTGTTTGAATCATGGGTTGGATGGGTGGGTTGGTCAGTGTGTTGTTTGGTGGTATATGTATGTTTTTCCAAGCGAGGTAGGTTTCCACCTGCTTTTGTATGAACAACACCTGTTGTTGATCTTGTTGTTATTGTGCTAAGATTTGTGCCTATTGTTGCACTTGTTGTTGGGCTGCCAATTTTGCTGCTTCTTGTTGCTCTTGATATTGCTTGATTACTTGCTGATATGCTTGCAATTGTGCTGTTTGTCTTTGTGCAAGAAGTTGTGCTTGATATTGGGCTTGTTGTGCCTGATATTGAGTGTTTGCTTGAGCTTGAGCTTGGGATTGTGCTACTTGTGCTTGGGCTTGTGCTTGTGCCGCTTGTTGTTGTAATAGGGTCTGTGCTTGAGCAACCTTTTGTTCCTACAATGCTTGTAATGCTTGAGCAGCTTGGGTGGCTTGTTGTGGTAATAATGCTTGGGTTTGTTGCACTTGTAATGTGGCTTGTGTTATTTGGGTAGCTTGCACAGCCTGAGTAGCTTGCTGAGCAGCTAGTTGTTCAGCTTTTTGTTTCTGAACTTGTTGGTATCCTCTTTGGAAAGCAACTTGCAATGCTACGTCGTATTGGCTTAATGTTGTGGAAGTTGGTGGAGGTGGGGGTGGAGGTGGATTTGGAATGGTGTTTTTGAGGGTGGTATTGGTGTTTTGCATGATGGATGGTGCTATTGATGTGATTGGTCCTTGAGAGACCATGCTTTGTGATAAGGGGGTGTTTGATGATGTTGCAATTGCTTGTGCGTTTGTCGTCTGTTGTTGTGATATTAACGACAAATTTTGAGTGTTTGGCATAATGATTTGATTGATATTTGGGATGTTGTTTTGATTGATATTTGGTAGAGGGGGAAGCCCTAAACCAAGGAGTGATGTGGATTATGATGGAAATGGTGGAAGTGGTGGAAATGTGAGGGGTGTGAGTTATTGTGAGAATGTTGTGGTGTCGAAAATGCCCCTTGGTCCGAACATGTCTCCCTCTTCTTGCGAGTTTGTGAGGAGAGGAGTTTGAGGCGTTGCGTGAAAAAATGATGATGATGGATCATGATGGAAGGTGAGAAGAACATTCTTATGTAATGGGTTTTCGGATATGTTTTTTTCCAAGGTGGTGTTTGAGTCCAAGTTTTGATTATTAACAAGGGGGTGTGCTTGAAGAGCATTGAGAAATGCATTTCCCTTGTTAATGTTGGGTTGGGTTGGAGCAAAAGATGTCGTGATTTGCAAGATGTTTTGTGTGATGTTTTGAGATGGGGGTGTAGATGAAATGGGGATGGTGGATGAAATTGGAGGAAATGATGTCTCCACTATGGTACTCACGTCAAAATCTGAAGGTAGTTTGGCTCCTTGTTTTGCTAGTTCAAGCATGTATAACGAAGGGTTAAGCCTCATCATGATGTTGATGATTCTATGGTTGTCTGAATTTTGGAGCATTTCCGTTATTTCTTCGTGAGACATTCTGAGGGTAAGATCTTCTCCTTGGTTTTCCTCTTGCGGATTTTGGAATGATGAGATGGTCAATGGATTGCTTGACTCAGCGGGATTTATCTCAATGTTTGTTTGGCTAAGATAACTCAAAGCGGGTGTTTCTTTGTTGGCTTCCATGCTCTTCTTGTATTGATATTTGGTTTGAACCATAAAATGAGGATCAATTTTCAAAATGAGAGATGAATCTCTTGATTCTTTGGATTGATCTTTATTTTATGTCAAAGTGGAATTTTAGGATGTCTTAAGGATCAAGAGATGATATGATGATGACGCAAGGGATGGACGATATGGATGTTATGATATTTTGGGATTAATCTTGATGAGAGATGTTAGGCTTTTCAGACTTTTGGATATGTTTCGGATTTTGATTTTTTCCTTTTGATTTTGTCCTTGATCTTGATTGGTTTTGATTGTTTTAATTTTGAACAAAAAAGCCCTAAGATGTTGGATGATGATCTAAGGGATAGCTTTGTTCAAGGGATGATGATTTGAATATGTGTAGGGAGAAGGATGCATCTACCCACACCTATTCAAACGAGATGATAATTTAGCTAAGCATACGAAGAAGGATGCATCTATGTATACCAAGCTAAACAAGATGATTTTTATGACTTTGACTAAGCATATGCAAAAGGATGTATCTACACATACCTAGCCAAAGGTGATTTTGATAATGTTTTCAAGGATTTGATATCAAGGATTTGATAATGTTTGATTTTCCCCAAAAAAGCCTAACATAAGGATGTTTTCAAGATTTTCCAAAAGATGATGGTGAGATGATGTTTGTTTTGATGTTTTGAAGGATGGATGAAAGGATTTTGATTTTCTTTTGATCCTAAGATGAACCTAAAAAGGACACTTTGTTTTCCTAGACCTAGGTATTGAAGAACATGCAAATGCTTCCTATAGACCTTTATGACCAAAGAATGATTTAATTTGAACACACATTTTCAGATTTTGAACCAATGATCTTTGCTTTGGATTTTGGATATTTTTTGAGAAATCGTGAGTCTTCAATGCACATGAAGGTTCATTTTGCTTAGCTTTTCTTAATGGCTTTATTTTATTTCCACAAACGCTTTCTTTGATTAAGTTTTTCAAACTAAGATGTCCAAAGTCTCAATTTCCTCAAACCCCACAAGATATGTTATGTGGAAATTTTATGAACTCAAGGCAAGGGTTTCCCTATAGTTTACTTAAGGAGACAAATCGAGATATAATCCAATGTTTAGAAACCTCTAAGGACGTGAATCCCAAGGGCAAGCAATAACATATAGATTGAGTCAATGGTATTTGTCTTCAAAAGGGTTTGAAATTTGGATGATGTTAATTGTTTGTTTTTGAGACGTTTTCGATCAAGGAATGCATTTTGTAACCCAAGAATAAATACAATCCTATGGATGTGTAAGACAATATTTGTTGGATTCCCACTTGGACAATATGTGTAAGACAATATTTGTGGGTTTTAGTAAGGACTTTCCGTTCGTGGAGATTGACCCATACGACAAGAGTCCCCTTTCGGATCCATCTTGTCAGAATCAACCGCGTGATATTGGCGTTTCTTCCAATATCCACATTTATATCCTGGTTGGAAATACTCTTAGCTTTAGAGTGTTACCGGTTGAGTCGTTCCCTTGGGTGAGTACTTTTTCCCCAAGGCAAGCCCTCTAGGATAAACAAAAAGTGAATGAAGAACAATATTCGTAACTCAATCAATCCTTGTTGGCAACAAGAAGAGAGAATATACGCAACAATGCCCCCACTCACACTCGCACAAGATGTTCAATTTTAAACCCAAATCGAAGTGTGGAGGTGATTACTTTGTCTCACCCTAAAGTTATGAAAAAGGCATTTTGATTCTCAAGATCGCTATAAAGCGCGGGAGAAGCGCATACGTCCTTTTTCAATGGCTTTAGTTTAAGTAAGCTTTCACAAAAAATAAAGTCACACTTGTTCTTTTTAAATCCCCAAAGCAAAATGTGAGTTCATTTTAAGCACTCAATGACAAATGAGAGACACTTTGTTCAATTGTTAATCCAATAAACAAAATCTAGTAAGTTGTGATCCTAAGGTTCGTTTTAGCCTTTGCAAGAAATGGAAAGATTCTTTTTAAACCTAAATGAAAATTAGTGTCGTAAGAAAGAGGAGATACCAAATTCTTAAAGAAGTGTTAAACAAACACTAAAGTGTTTAAAAACACTTTGATTTCATAAGACATTGTCCTCATCTTCCTCCTTCCTTTGTTTTCGATTTCCAAGCTACAAAGGAGAAAAATAGTCAAATTCTGGAAAAACACAAAAATTAAAAAGCAGAAAACAGGGGATAAATTAATCATCAATCAAAAGCACGTGCTAAAATTAAAGTTTCCCATTTTACTGTCTTCTAGCGTCGCAACTCGTAACTGCATCGCAGTTTGATTTCCCAGTGGTGCCCTCAGAGCTCTGCTTACCAGTCAGCATTGCTCTGTGTCAGGATAGAGAGCTCAACTACGTCGCTCCTTTTGCCCCACGTCGTAGTTTCCTTCTAGCGTCACGATTTTTAAAATTTTGAAAATTCTTGCAAGTCAATGAGTCCAGTGGCGGAGTTAGAAATTCAAATATTTTGGCAGGACGAGTCCAGCGTCGTAGTTTCAATTTTAAGTGGTGCCATACAACGACATTGTAGAGTCAGTGGTGCCAAAACAGCGACGCTGAGCTCCTAACGTTGGAATTTCTTGTGTGAAGAAAAACGCAAAATTTTTGAGAAAAGATAAGAAAAATGATATCCAACCCTCCTTCTAGCGCCAAATGTGCAGACCCTTTTCCTAGTACCTGCAAAACAACATGAGTAAACAAGTTAAACATGGAATTGCAAGCTAAAACAAGGATTCCCCATGAAATCCATTTACAACATTCAAACTAGGAAGAAAATGTTAAAAAACACAATAAAAATGATAAAACAAAGATTAAATCCTAGTTAGATGTGCAAACTCATGATCCCAGGGGGGAATTGGTGCCAATTTGATGTGAAAATTGGCCCTTTCCCAATTCCTAAGATGCAAGATTGAGATGTTGATGATGATTGATCCACTTTTTTTGATGAGGATGAAAGTTCCAAGCCAAAATCTGCAAAAAAACTAGCTAAGAACTCAAGATTTTATGGATGAAATGGCTAAATATTTTAGCATAATAACTTTGCATATTTTGTGGATAATGAAATTAGGATATGAGCATTTTATTTATAGAATTCCAAGATGGATGAATGTCCAAATTTGAGCAATGTGGGACTAACATTCATCCAATGGCACGATGCCACTTGTCAAGCTATGAATGGATGGAGGATGTGCAAGAATTGGGGTTTGTGCCAATAAATGCATAATTTTGAATTTCAAATTTGTTGAAATGACATGCAAGAGGGAAGGGAAAATGCAATAAATGCCACTTGGCTCAAGGCAAAGGACATGTAAGATGAATTCATTGCCTTGTTGGATGTACATGTTGACTTAGAATTTTTGAATTCAAATTGAGAGAATATTCCAAAAGATGCCTTGTGAGGAAAATAGGGATTTAATAAATGAATTAAATTTATTTTCATGTGCAACTTGCATTATCTAGAGGATGGGACATGAGATGGGATTAAATTAATTAAGAGTTAATTAATTTAATGAGAGAGGTTAGATGATGTGACCTATTTGACTCCAATTTATGAATTTATTTAAATCAAATAAGAGAGGAATATGACAAGAGATTAATTAAATAAGGATTTTGATTTATTTAATTAAAAGAGATGGTGTTAGATTAAATCAAATAAGGTTTTAACTTATTTAATTTAATAGACAGACTTTAGAGATTTAATCAAATAAATTGATTATTTAATTAAATAGGGATAATTAGATTAGATGAATTGATTTAATTAACAAAAGAGATTGAATTAATTAGATAAAATGATTTATTTAATTAAGAGAGGAATATTGATGAATTTAATTAGATAAGGAGGTTTGATTAAATGGTTAGACCGAGAGATGATTCAGGAAGAAATGATGTTAGTAAGTTAGGATCAGATGCACAATGTCAATTGGTACATTTTACGTGTCTACACTTACTATTCCATGAGATTGCACATGATCCAACAAAGAAATAATAAGCACAAGTGGATCTCCCATCATTGGGGTCACCTCCTAAATCTGAATTAGTATAACCCTTTAAAGAAAAATTACAATTTGCATCATAAAAAAAGACCAAGATTAAGAGTACCTTTAACATATCTTAAAATTCTTTTTGCAACTTTAAAATGAGTTTGTTGTGTTTTAGACATAAATCTAGAAACCAATCCAACACTATAAGAAATATCAGGTCTAGTAAGAGTTAGATGATTTAAACTTCCTACTAATTGCCTATATAAAGTAGGATCAACAAAATGAGTTTCTATATCAACTAGTAATTTAGTTCCTAATTCACAAGGAGTAGAAACACACTTTTCATCATTCATTTTAAACTTATCTATGATATCTTGAGCATATTTATGTTGAGAAAGAAAAATACCTTTAGGTGTTTTCCAAATTTGCATACCCAAAAAATAATGTAATAGGCCTAAATCAATCATTTGAAATTGTTGATTGAGTTGAGACTTAACATCACTAATCAAATTTTTAGAACTAGAAGTGATAATTAAATTGTCAACATATAAAATAATAATCACAATATCATTTTCACTATGCTTAATATATAAATTTGGATCATTTTTACTTCTAATGAAACCATGAGATAGAAAGAAAGCATTAATTTTTGAATACCATTCTCTAGGATATTGCTTTAAACCATAAATTGATTTCTTAAATTTTCAAACAAGATGTTCATTACCTTCCTTAATGAAGTTACCCAAAGGTTGAGACATATAAATTTCTTCATGTAAATCACCATTTAAAAATGCACTTTTAAAACATCCATTTGATGAATAGGCCAATGCATATGAGAAGCTACAGCAAGAACTAATTTAATAATTGGCATCTTAGCTATTGGAGCAAATGTTTCATTATAATCTAAGCCTTCGAATTGAGAGAAGACCCTAGTAACTAATCTAGCTTTAAACTGTATAACTTCATTATTTGCATTAACCTTAGTTTTATACAACCATTTGCATGAAACAAGATTCTTACCTTGAGGTAAAGGAACTAAATCCCAAGTTTTATTAGCAATTAAAGTATCATATTCCTCTTGCATATATTTTTTCCAATGAGGTTGATCTTTAGCTTGTTCATAAGTTTGAGGATCATTTGTATTCATAATATTAGACATCAAAGCACAATTACAGTAATTTTCCTTTCTAGTCTTAGATTTATTCATTCTAGCTAAAATATCCTCAATTTCTTGCATAAAATTTTGAAACCATTTAGGCTTTCTTTTAGATGTAGGAGTATCATCACTAAAAGAATAATCATGAGGAGAAATTTCAACATTTTCATTATCACTATCACTATGAGTAAGAGATGCTTTAGGAGGGTTAAGAGAAGATTCAACTTGAGGATTATCCTCCACAACAATAACTTTATTTTGAGAAGATTCAATATTATGCACTTTAGAACAATCATGAACACCATTTTCAGCAATGCATACATCTCTAGCAACTTTAAATTTGTTAGTAAGAGGATTTTAAACTCTATAAGCTTTAGAATGTTAATCATAACCAACAAAAATATGATAAGAAGATTTAGGATCTAATTTTTGCCTCTTTTGTTTAGGTTTGTGAACATAAGCAATTGAACCAAAAATTCTTAAATGCTTAAGATTGGGCTTCCTACCAGACCAAGCTTCTTCAGGAGTTATATCCTTTAAAGCTTTAGTAGGAGTCCTATTAATAATGTAAGTAGCACAAAACATAGCTTCTCCCCAAAATTTATAAGACATTTTTAGCATGTAACATACATCTAGCCATTTCAACAATAGTTCTGTAAAGCAATTTTTCCTTTGAACTTTTCTTTGGTTTTTGTCCCTTACTCTTTTTCGCTTCAGGATGAATCTATGCCCAGAGAATGAAGACTACTCCTACATAAAAGGCACACAATGTGCCACGTGGTGGATGCGTGCCTTTATTTACATATCGTTTTCCTTTCGGGTGTGGTTTGAGGTACGTGTTAGCTTGGTGGGGATTTTCTTCAAAACCACTCTCACAAGTCTGAGATCGCCCACTCGCTTGACACATCATCTATTTGCATCGGGCATTTTTCATTTTCTATTTTTTTATTTGAAAGACTACATTGTGTTTTCTCTATCCTTTGTTTCTCATTCTCTTCCCAACAATGAATGGTCTATGGCATTCTATGTCTATCATATCAGTTATAAGAAATAGTTAAGGTTTGAAATGTCATAAAAGCTTTGGCACATCACCATTTTTATGTTTTTTTCACATTTCTTTCTACCTTTTCCCCCAAAACACAAAGAAGAGCTGAATTTCCATAAAATCCTGGAGGTCATTCAGTGAGGCACAAATTGGCCCCCCACTTGCTGAATTTCCCATAAGGATATTGGAGAAGTGCAAGATTTAATGATCAATAGTTCTTTTTCTGGCATGCCCAGTGGGACTGAAGTTTCTCAAATGTCTGATTAGAAGTCAAAAATATTTCTTAAATCAAACCAAGAAAAAGTTGGAACTTTCATGCCTAGAGTCCAAACAAGAGCATTTTCAAGAGGTCATTTCTAGTACTCCTAGTTACCTGCCTTTGTATCAAGGAGAAGGAGACTTACAGGTTTCGTATGACCTATAAGAAATAGTAGGGTAAGGAGTGTTAGCCCATAGTCCAGAGCCTTATCTACTCCACTAGGAGGTCGAACCTTCCAAATTAGAATACCTGTATACCCTATCCATAGGAATTTGTTCACAATGACTCATATAGGTGCCCCCGCTCTTAGAAATTTTGTAACCTGGGATAGCGGTAGTCTACTACAACCACCTACACCCTCAGATGTATGGCCCTCCATACCCACCAATTCTCTCACGACCATACCAAAGTTTTATGGGGAGGATTTTAAGACCCCCTTCAAGCATCTCCAAGATATAGCAGAGGTATGCAGAGTACATAACATCATGAAAGAGAATGTTTCTCTCAAATTACTGGCCACATCTTTCAAAGGAAAATCCCAAGAATGGTATAGGTCTTTGGCTTCTGATTCTATTCACTTTTTGGATCAACTTGGAGAGAGGTTGTTCAAGTGATTTTCAGAAAAGGGAGATTGATCTTCTCTACTACAACAATTAATCACCATCAAAAGGGCCTCGAAAGAGGCTATGAGAAACTTCAACACCAGATTTCACAAAACCCAGAAAAGGATTCCTATGACTACTAGGCCTCCGATTGCTATGGAATTCGTGTTTTATTTAAAGGCTTTCAATTTGGATATCATAGTCATGGTGCAGTCTATGGGAGGAGATATTCTTCTTGATGCATATGATCTAGCTATATGTGCCAAAAACAATCTCATCTATGTTGGGAAACTTCCACCACGTTTTTCAATGTGCATGTTCATGGAAATATTTGGTGGCCCTAAGGAAGAAGCAACTTCGAGCACCTCTGCTCCATAAGCAACCATGTTAGTTGTAGCACCATCCATGTACATATACCCTGGTGCACAACCAAGTACGTTGAGCTCCTCTTTATTAGCAGTGGATGTCAATGATATGAAGAATCTCATGGGGTCCTTTATGAATGAGCTAGTCCTCATTCCACAACAGCAAGTGGAACCTCCAAAGCCTCCCACATAGACCTATCAAGGAGGAAGACCATCTTATCAACAAAACACATATCAAGGAGCTCTGAAAGGAGGAAATCAACAACCAGTGTTCACAAACTAGATATTCCTGGTTACCATGCCACTTCAGACAGTCATGAACAGTCCAAGAAAAGATTTAGTCCCAGGCCAGAACAACCTAGTGGAGGATGAGAATGCATGGTGCTTCCTGTGTAATGATAACCATATGCCCCATAATTTTCTAAGGGGAAATCTCTAGTAGAAGATAGTGGAGCAAAGGAGCCATGGTGTGTTCTCAAACACAAAAGAATATCAATCTACCAAAATGGAGAATGCCTACTATAGAGTGAAAATGAAAGGAATGTCCTTAGAACAAGAGCTGGATATCGCACCAGACCAAACACTCTTCTCTTGGATGGAAGAGGAAGATGTATTTGCAAATGATGCTCTGATGACTAGTGCCCCACAAGTACAATTGGACTACAACATAAGGTCGAAAAGAAGGCTCACTAGAGAATGCATAACTAGCTCCACAATGTCCAACACCACATCAACCACAGCTACAAGAAAAGCAGGCTATGTAGGCCTAACCCACTTAGCAGTCGCAAGCTCCGTCATTGCCAAAGAAGGAGATAGATAAGGCACTGAGCCCACCCATGTCGAATTAGCCTCTCCCAAAGATGAAAGAGATACCACCATTCAAACCCAAGGTCCCGCCAGTCATAACACTCAACATGGTTGAATAGTTGAATAATGTGCCCGCTAATGTATCTCTATGGGACATTATATCAATTTTGGAACAAAAGATGTTGCTCCAAGAAGCATTAAAGAAAGAAGAACAAACACCATGGATGGATGTGATTCCACCATGTGATCAAGTTAAAGACAAAGAGCCCACGTCAAACCCCCAATCTTCAAGAGTTGCAACATACATGAACGTCATGGATAATGCAAATGTGAAAGAGGTAAGCAAGAAAAATCCCACACCTTTCTTCTTAACACTTATTGTGGGGGATAATATTTTACACAATAACATGATCAATTTAGAAGCTAGTACTATGGTCATGCCTAAACAAGTGGCCAATGCCCTGAAACTCAAGTATGAGCCTCTTGAGAAAGGGATCATCCAATTAGATGGAAAGAAGGTTTTGACCGTTGGTCGCATCAAGGATCTATCTTTCACCCTCTTCTCATGTTGAAGCCAAACGGTCATGCAAGAAATAGTTGTGATAGACATCGCCCCAATATTCGAGATGTTCCTTTCAAGGGACTTTACAGTGAAGCTTGGTAGATATTTAGTGTGCAATTGGTCTCATTTGATACTGCAGACCAAGCACAAAGCAAAGATGAAGATCCTGTCTAAATCCTTGCACCCAAAACATATAGCGAACAATGTGGTCCTATGCTTTGAAGCAGTGCATACCTCCTTCTCAAAAGGGGAGACATATTGTGTGGAAATGTTAGAAGATGAGGAGGACACAAGTGATCAAACCCCCGAAGAGGAGGTCCTTCTCAACCATTTTATTGACTTTGATCCATTCAAGAACTTCCATGCTACTAGATTAGGCACCTATGTGATCTTTGACGATGACCAAGTCTTCCCGAAATTGGTGAAAGAATGGGAAGAGCCTAGTGCACTAGGCGACAACAGTCTATGGACGTTATATTTTGATGGTGCCAAATGCAAGGTCAGTTTTGGAGCAGGTCTCTGATTGGTATCCCCAACTGGATTAGAGACCCTCAAAGCTTTCCATTTCTAGTTCCCATGCTCAAATAATGATATTGAGTATGAGGCCTTGGTCCATGGTTTGTTTCTCACATAATGGATGGGCGTAAAGAGAGTACAAGCATTCAGAGATTTGGATTTAGTTGTAAGCCAAGTCCATGGATAGGTGGCTGCCAAAAATATGAGAATAAATTCTTATAGACACAAAGTATGGGATTTGATCAAGGTATTTGAAGCTTTTAACATACAGGTTATCCTATGGTCCCAAAATAATGTCGCTGATTAGATGGCTTTGTTTGGTTCACAATTTGAGCCAGTTTTCAAATCAGTAGAAAAATAGAATGCACTGCAGATCATTGTCCGACCATCAATTCCCAACAATGATCAAAATTAGTAGGTTTTCAAGGACGACATTCAGATTACCATTTTTTTTACAAAAATCAGGAAAAACTTCCAACTATTCATAGTCCGAAGCTAGAAGAGCTATGAAAGGGAAAGTAATCCATTTAAAAGGTAATAAGCTCCCTCGAGGTTTGATTTCTCTTGAAAATATTTTCAATTGTGAGGATGTGAGAAATATCAAACAAAGATTCATTATTGATAAGAAAGACTGTGAAGATCTTGATGTCAAAAATGACTGAAAATTAAAAGTCAGAACAGACATCCCACAGAAGGATAAATAGAGATTGAAATGGTTATGTTCTAGATACGATGGGGTCATAGCTTGGACCTATGATGATATAAGAGGATATGATCTGACCATAATTTAACATACTATTGACTTGGTCAAAGGATCAAAGCCCGTCCGACAAAAAAAAAGGTAGGTCAATCCAAAAGTTGAGGCATTGATGGCACAAGAGCTCACCAAATTAATTGAATCAAGGATCATATACCCAATCAAACATTCCACAGGTGGGTATCCAATCTTGTGTCAGTACAAAAAAGAATGGAAATATTTGGCTCTGTGTGGATTTCAGGGATTTGAACAAAGATTTTTTAAAAGGATCACTACCCTTTTCCCTCAATGGAGTAGATTCTGTAGACCATGGCTGGATCAGAGATTTTCTTGTTGCTCAATAGTTTTTTGGGTTATAACCAGGTCTATGTAAAGGAAGAAGACCAACATAAAACATTGTTCACTACCAAGTGGGGAACGTTCGCATACTCAAAAATTCCCTTCAGAATCTCCAATGCTAGTGCGAATTTTCAGCAAGAAATGCATATCGCCTTTAAGGGGTTGATTAATCATATTATCTTAATATATTTGGACAACCTAACAGTTTTTTCAAAATCAAAGGATGATCATGTTGATCATCTAGAAAAAGGTCTTCTAGAAATGCCAATAGCTCAAGATTTCCCTAAATCCCAAGAAATGCATCTTTGGAGTGCCCCAAGGTAAGCTACTCAGTTTTGTGGTATCAAAGGAAGGAATAGCTATAGATCTTGAAAGCGTGAAGGGTATAATATAGCTACCACTACCAGTCAACTAGAAGGGGCTATAGTCCTTTTTGGGGAAGATTAATTTCATTAGCCAATTCATTTTAGACTTTGCAGGCATCGCAAGACCTATCACACTAATGTTGAAGAAGAATATAGTGTTTAAATGGACTCCCAAAGGCAAGATGACTTTTGAGTGAATAAATACAACCATCTCTATGGCCTCAGTGTTATCTAACCCAGAAATCTCCAAGGATTTCCTACTCTATTTCTACAGCGGCCAACACAACATAGCTTTGGTGCTCACTTAGAAAGACGAAGACAATAGCAGAGAGAATCCCATCACATTCCACTCTAGGACTCCCAAAGGATATGAAGCTAGGTAAAATTTTGTTGAGAAATAGGTTTTTGCTATTGTTAAAATCCTTAAGAAATTCTGACACCTGGTATCAACCAACAAAATCGCCATCCTTGTCACCCATCCCAGTGTTTGAGAGTATATCACCAAAGGCGAAATAAATAAAAAGAGGGCCAACTAGATCACCAAGATCCTAGAATAAAATGTAGACATTTAACCAACCAAGATGGTTTAAGGAAGAGGTATTTGCGAATACCTTGCGCAAGAATTAAGCTCCTTGGTAGAGGAAGAGACCGATTGGACCTATACAAATCAGTTCGAGTCTGACGAGTTGTGGGTGATGGATCAGACATGATATATGCAAAAGGGGAAATACTCAACCAACATTCCACCTCACAAAAGATGCTACTACTGATTGCAAGGCACCAGGTATGTACTAATTGAGGGGATTTTGTTTAAAAGAAATTATGATGGCATCCTGCTCTGTTGCTTAGATAAGCCATAGGTAGAAAGAGTTTTAAATGAATTCCATAGCAATCCTGAGGGTGGACATTTCTTTGCCGAAAATACTGCTTCGAAAATAATGCAGGTAGGATATTATTGGCCTTCCATATTTTTTGAGGCACACCATATGGTGCAAAAATTTACTCACTGCCAATATTTCATTAGCAAGCGGAAGAACTCCACCATGCCATTAAGCCCAATCATGATTGAGGAACCCTTTGCATAGCGGGGTTTGTATTTTTTTAGGATGATAAATCCTATCTCCAACGTTGGTCAGAAATGGATACTTATGACAACCGATTATTTCACAAGATGGATAGAGGCCGTTGCTCTAAAAAATGCTACGAAAATTAAAATTTTCAATTTTCTTAAGGAGCTGGTGGCAAGGTTTGGTTTTCCAAAAACTATCATATTTGATAACAAATGAGCTTTTGTGGGCTCTAGGATTTCATAATTCACTCTCAAGCATGGGTTCTACCTCAAGACTTCATCAAATTATTACCTGCAAGGAAATGGGTTAGCATAATCGACCAACAAGAACTTGATTAGGTTAATTAAGCGCATCGAGTCAGAACACCAAAAAGAATGAAACAAGCACTTGCGATCCCCTCTATGGGATGAAAAAAATACACCTAAACAAATCTTGAATGCCTCTCCTTATGAATTAGTGTATGGAAAGGAGGTAGTTTTACTTGTTTCTATAAAAATTCTGACATTGCAACTGTTAAAGGCCTTGGAAGTCAAAGAAAGTAGTGGAATGGAAGTGAGTTTGGAAAAACTCCTGAATCTTGAAGAAAAAAGGAAAAGAGCGTATGATGCCCTAATTGGGCGTCAACAAATAGTCAAACGATGGTTTGTTAAAAAGTCCTCCAACCCAAATTTCTGGGAGGGAAGCCTGGTGCTAAAGTACGATGAGCGTGCTGCAAAACTAGGACAACATGCAAAATTTTAAGCACTATGGAAGGGTCCCTTCTGCATTCACACTTGCATAGAAAAGAATGAGTATGAGCTAGAAGACATGGATGGAAATGTTCTAGATATACTGGTAAATGGTATTCATCTAAAATTGTTCCATTAAAACACACAAGTTTTTTTAAAATTTTCATAGTTATGTACCATATGTAATTTTTTTATAAAATATGATATTTTTGTGAATAAGCCATAAGAATAGCACAAAAATAAGCACAAAATTATTATATTATATTCATTAAAATATTTACACTATAATACGAGCTCGAAGCTTTGAGAGAAGCTTGAAGCCTTCTCGTGCAAATCCAAAAAGAGTTACATTTTAAAAAGCTAAAAGGGAGGCAACACACAAAAAGTAGTAAATTTGAAGCCCCCATTTGATGTTAAGTAGTCAAAATGAAATTTCTCTAGATTTTTCTTCAACAGGATGGTAAGGGGGGTTGATACACAACACACACGGGCTCGACATAGCACAAACTTTAGTCCTCGGTGCCACGATTGTACACTATAAATTCAAAGGGATTTTTCCAATCATGCCTGGGAATGTGCTCCACACCATACTCTCTCAATAGGAAGGAGGCCACGGGTCAAGACAGTGAGTGTAGACACAAAAATTATCCTGATTGATAACGCATACTTGATTCTAACTTAATAACACTAGTTCTTCTTTAATCATCCTCTTTACTAATTATTTAATTAAATAATCCTTATTTGATTAAATTCATCGAATTCCTCTTTTAATTAAATCAATCTTTATTTAATTAAAACCAATTCTCCTCTTTTGATTAAATAAATTAACTTTATTTGATTAAATCATAATATTTTCTCTTTTAATTAATTAATTAAATCAATCTTTATTTAATTAAATCATATTTCCCCTTTTAATTGAATAAACCAATGTTTATTTAATTAAATCATCATATTCTCCTCTTTAATTAAATAAATCGATTTTATTTAATTAAGTCATTAATCAAACCTAAAGTCATCTCTTTAATTAAATAAATAAATTTTATTTAATTAAACTTCTAAAGTTCTCCATTTAATTGAATAGATCAAATTTATTTAATTAAATCACTAATATTCATTATTCTTCTCATTTTGATTTATTTAAATCCTAAAATCTAAGTCAAAGTGTCAAATCAGCTAATTATCATCTAAGTTAATCAAATCTTGATTAATCCTAACACTAATCACTCAAATCCTCTAGATTTTGCAACTTGTGCAAATAAATCAATTTAATTGATTTATTAAATCTTCCTTTTTCATTAAAAAAGGCATCAAGTTGGAATATTCCTCCATTTTGAAAATTCCCTCCCAAAGGACTTGTCCATCCAACAAGGCATTAAAGGCCTCTTACATGTCCTTTTTCTTAAGCCAAATGACATTAACTCTCCTTTCTTCTCCCTCCAACATGACACTTCTCTAATTTCAAATATCCACCTAATTGCATTTATCATGCGCATTGATCAAAATGTGCTCAACCTTCATTGGCATGTTGACAAGTGGCACCTTGCCATTGGTTCAAATTTAATCCCACATTCTTTCTATTTCTCATTCCTCTATCCTTCTTTCCTATAAATAGAGGACTTCTCTATTGATTTGGCATCCACAATCTTAGGCATTTTGCACTATCCACTACTTTATGCATTTGAGTTCATCTACAATTTCATCAAAGAGCTTATCAAGGGTTGGGAAAGGGCTACTTTCCACATCAAAGTAGCACCAATCCACTATGGGATAGGTATGTACCATGCTTTTTATATGCTCTCAATTAGTTTATTTGATCTTTTGTTGTCTTGTTTGCATTATGAAGCATGTTAAAGTATTTCATAGAGATGTTATGTTTGATTTTCTTTAAATAACTAACCATGCTAATGTGTGTGAAAGTTTAAGTATTTGCAGATTTTAGCATCTACATCTGGCACTAGGAGGGTGATTTGCCTAATATTTTGAGTTAACTAAGCTTCAATGGTGTTTTTTTGTGTGAGATCTTACATGGTAAAAATATAATGGATGTTGTTCTAATATTTGTTTTAGCATGATATGTTTCACCATAGACAATACTTCTCAGTTCTAAATCATTTGACAAAGTGATTTTCTTATTGTATGCTTTTATTTTCCAAGACGGTATCATAAGTTGCATTGAAATTTCAAATGATTTGCCATATATTGCACCCTTTCATTTGGTAGTTTCTAATAAGAGATCAAATGCCTCATCAAAATTTCAATGCCTTTTTGTGGTAACAAGGATTTGAGAGAAAGTTGTATGAATTTATTGCATTATTCTGGACTGTTCTTTTGTAGCGCTACCTTTTGAAACTTATCTTTGCTATATACATTGCTATATACTTTCATGCTTATATTTGTCAATTTCGAGCAAGTGTAGAAAGAGCATTTACATTTTCTAGCATCCTAGGTTCACAGGATTTCAAAGACTGTCGCTTTTGTTCTTTGTATTTGCTTTTCTTTTAGCTGAAAAAACAAAGAAAGCACATCATCATTCTGTATGTGCCATGTAATCATGTGTTGCACGTTACATGCACTTCAATCTTTCCATTGATTGGTAAATTTATAGTGAGAAATTCTAATGCTAGTGCACTTCAATCTTATGATCCCGTATCACCTTCTTCAAGCTACCTACAATAAGATTTGTCTGTGTAAAGCACATTGTCTAACTCACCTAAGCTTCTTATGCAATGGCTGATGTTTCTTGACTTCAGTCCTTTCTTAATCCTTTCCCTTCATATGTCTGCGTCTCTAAAACCAAAATTGAATGTGTTTTGATTAGCTTAATGAAAGATGTTTTATTGCAAATGCACTGAGTGTCCAATCCCCCCCTCATGATAATGTGTATGCCCTCTTATACCAATTGACAAAAAAGGTGTGCATGTTCATGGTATGCTGCAAGAGAAAATGGTCGAGGAGCACTTTTCGATCCCCAATGTTGGTACAATGTGCATGATAGAAGTCCAAACATTTTGGCACAGGCAAAAAATATGTTGGGCGCGACTTTACACCAGCCAATTGCACTAGCTTGAAAGCCATTTATTCGTTGGTGCATTAGCTTAAAATTTTCTAGAGCCTTTCAATGAATCCTTTTGCGCTGTTCAAGATATTGAACGCAAATTCTTTGAGTCTAAAAACAGTTCGATTGCCCTCTCTATGCTTCCATTTTGGCACAGGCAGAGAGGTCGGAACAAAGACTGTGGAATACGGTTTTACGCCTGCCAATAAGATTTCAAAGGTTGTAGAATCCGATTTTACCCCTGCCAATTGCATTAGCTTAAAAGTTTCTAAAGCCTTTTCAACAAATCCATTTTGTGCAAATCCTATTGCTATTATCATTAAATTTTCTATTATCAAATTGTGCGAATCCTACTATTATTGTTGTTCCTATCTCATGAATATTGTTGTTTCAGCATTGATTGTTCTATTGAATTTATTAGTGATTTTATCCACTGTCTTTCACCTGCTCATCAACAAATACATGCCATTCACTCAATTCAAAGAAGTCAAGCTTTCCTATGCATTTCCCATGCCTAGGCCTGCACATTTATCTCACACATGTATGTTGCTTGTGTAAGTTTTTAGATTTTTCTTGTGATACAAATTTTCTCCACTTTATGCACTAGTCTCACTACCTTGTTTAAAATTTTCCTCCATCGATGGATAGGTCGCCATATTTATTTCTTGTCCTGCGCTTGTAAGCTCTATGATTTCCACAATATTAAATGTGTTTGTAGAAGCCATTAGTCACCCTCATTTACTCAATCCTGCAGATTGCATTAAGGCTTGGAAGTTAGTGATAAATGCACATAAGATATAGTTGTTGGAAGAGGTTTATCGGCATAGGTAGGCATTAAAGATGACAATGACAACAAACATGGAACCAATACCTTACTAAATGTTGTTTACTTTTATCAAGCCGCTCAAAAAAATTTAAATTTCTTTGCTTGTGACCAACACATAAACCCAAAAACAAATGAAACCATATTTTACTACACCACCTTGAGAAGAAAAATATAAGTTGATGCCAATGTTAAAAGCCAACAATAAATTCTCTATGACAATGTTAGTATTCATTAATTTTCTAAATCGAGAGCTATATATTTTCTCTGCGTAAATCTGGAGTATTTATTATTGTGGATCTGTTAAATCATGCTTTATTCTTGAAACATGCTTTATTCATTATCCATCTATTGAATGCATTATGAATTAAAACTATCGATTGAATGCCTATCTCTACATCTAATATTATTGTTCTTAGTAATTGATTGGCTGCACAGAGTGGTAAAAAAGTCTTGCATTTATAGAGGAGTTTTTCATACGAATAGTGTTTGTTGCCATTAAATCCATTAGTCTTTGCTAACAGATTAAAAATATTTTTCCTAAAGGATCTAATCATTGTTGAAAGATGGAATCCTAGATTGTTGAAATTGAATTGTTAGCATGAGAGGCTTTGAGATTTTTTAATGAAATATCTATTTATGGTTAAGATTTTCTTTAAAATCTTTGGAAAGTAGGGTTCTTATTAATGTTGCATATATTGGTTCAAATTCATTAAGTCTTTTTTTCATTTGAAATTAGTCTATTGTTTGAAATCAATGTTTGGAACAATTTTAATTAGTCAAACTTGACCCTCATATAATTGTTTTTTTTTTTCATCTTATAGGAAGGAAGAGCGATTTTGTTTGCACAAGGGACTTGCAACATTGAAACATAAGAAGCAAATCTTTGAAGAACTTTGGAGTTGAAGAAAATTGAGCATTGAACTTGAAGTTGACAAAGTGTTTTTAAATTCTTAGAGCTTCCATTTTTTGCTTTCCTTTTCCGTTTTAGGCCAACTCACTTCTTTTTGGGCTCTAAAAAGAACATTATGAAAGCTTTATTTTTGTTACAAAGGGTTAAAAAGAACATTCAAAACTTATTAGATTTCAATTTGGGTTCTAAAAAATTGAACAAGCAAACTTCACACTTCATCTTGGTGCTATAAAAAGAATCCATTATTGCTTTTGGGGTTAAAATGAACATGTGTTTTTTTGTGTTTTGTAATCTTTTGTACAAAGTAATATCATTTAAAAGGTGTATGCACTTCTCTTGTGCTTCACATGATATTGAGAATCAAAAGTCTTTTGGTGATATTAAGTTGTATAAAATATTTCCTCCACACTTCAATTTGGGCTTCTTAAAATTGAACAAATCTTGCGAGTGTGAGTGAGTACATTGCATGTGTTCTCTCTTTGTTCATGAAGATTGATCGAACTATGGATGTTCTTATTTTATTTTTTTACCTTTAGAGGGCCTTCCTTTGTGGGAAAAATTACTCATCCCAAGGGAACGACCCAAGTGGTAACGAGCATAAGCTAGGCTCTTTCGAACCGCTATATAAATTTGTGGTTGCAAGGAAAGTTTGCAAATAACTTAGTGATGCATGATAACTCTCCCAACATCTTTATGATGCATAAATCCCTTGTTCCAAGGGTTGGGATACCTCTTGAGGGATTTTATCATCGTGTCCTATGAACTAGGTTCCTTTATTACGAACCATTGTGTAGTAGCCAAAAATCCCAATATTTGTTGGCGTTAGAAGGTCAGACCTCTAGAGCCGTCCCACATACTTGCAATTCTTTGTAGAGATGAGAAGTTCATCATGGGATATTCATGAGAACTGAAGCTTGGATGACCCACAAAAGTGAATTTCGTGGAGGGGAGCCAGTGTGGTCAAGTTTCTAGTCATCTGCTCTAAATAATCACAGTTAGATTTATCCAAGTGGGAAATTCAACAAATATTTTATTTTCCATCATAGGATTGTGAAATCTTGAGCCAGTTAAACACATTGATTGGATCCAAAATCTTGAAAACAAACATTCAACAATGGTCATCAAATTTCAAACCCTTTAGTAGGAGCAAATACCTTTGAAAGAATCCAAGTGCTATTGCTTGTCCCTTGGGATTTCATCCTTAGAGGCTTCTAAGTATATGGGTTTGTATCAAAATTTTCTCTCTAAATTCAACATTAGGGAACTATTGCCTCGATTTCCTTAATTTCCACATAATGGACCTTGTGGGATGAGAAGAAATTGGGACATTAGACATTTAGTTTGAAAACTTAATCAAGAAAGTGTTTGTGGTAAAAAGGACTCATTAAGCAAAGATAAGAAACAATTGGATCCCACACATGTGCTCTTCCAAATGATTTCCCAAAAGATCAAAATCCGAAAACCAAAGTCCAAAGGTCCTAGTAAAAAAGCTCACAAGAAACGTTTGTCTATGCTTTACGAATTTAGAGAAAGATTGACCTTCAACTTTTACAAACATGCCTCAAAGAACAATCCAAATTTGTATTCATTTTACTATTTTTAAAATCTAATACTTTTTCAAAGGGTTTGAGTATCTCACATAGTAAGTATTTGCATGTTCTTCAACACCTAGGTAGGATCAAAATCAAAACACCTTCATTCATCCTCAAACACCAAAATCAAAATCCACCTCACAAACAACTCTTGGAAATCTTTCAAAAATCATTCATGCTAAACTTTGGGAAAATCCTTTGAAATCAAAATCAAAATCAAAATCATCTTGTTTGACTAGGTGTGTGTAAATGAATCCTTTTTTACACACTTAGTTAACTTATCATCGTGTGGAAAATTTTACTCTAGGACAACATCCAACCTCTTAGAGTTTATGAGTTCATTATCCAAACCATATCCAATAAAAATAAAATCAAACCAAATCAAAATCAAAGATCCAAAATCAAATCAAACATCAATCCAAAAGTCCTAAAGTTTAGTATCCCCTTCAAGGTTTCCTAAGAGTTCAAATCATTCACAATCATCCATCTCTCATTATCTCATCACCATCCTTTTGATCCTTAAATATCTTAGACCTTCTTTTTTTGTACCTAAAGTTTACATCAACCCAAGGAGTTAGAGGTTCACCTCCCACATTCCTAAAAAATTGATCCTCATTTGATGGTCCAAACTAGATCTCAACACAAGAATAACATGGAAACAAACAAATAAACATCCACTTTGAGTGACTTGAGTCAAACCGCACCCGAAATGAATCCCATTGGATCTAGAAATCCCATGCACAATCTTCCTCCACTTCTACAAAATCATCAAGAGGAAGGTGTCCAAGTGGAGGACATCACCAACAATATTTTAGGGATGACTCGAGATTATTGAAATGGTCCAAAATCCTGAGACTCACAAAATTGTCAATGCCATGATGAAACTTAATCCATCACAATACATGCTAGAATTGGCCAAAGAAGGGGCTAAAATCCCTTCTGATTTTGATGTAAGCACTATTGTGGAGAAGCCTCTTGGGATTATGTTGTCAGTTTCATTCACACCTTCATTCCAAAGCATCACTCAAAACATCCCCCAAATCACATCATCCATTACTCTAACTCAACCAATTGTTAATAACCAAGATTTGGATGCAAACACCATCTTGGTTCAATCCATCCCATTGAATCCGCTACACCCATATGTTTCACTTGTCTTTCATGACCCCACCAACCCATTCTCTTTCAAATCAACCCCGACATATCCTCTCAACACACAAACCTCTCTCACTATGACTTCACAAGGAGAAGGTGGGCTATTTGGACAAGGGGGAATGTTTGACCCTTCATCATCGTCATTTCCTCAAGGGAACACACCACCTGTCTTCCCACCACTTCTATTAACATCCACACCACTCCTCGGTTTAGGGAAACCCCCTTTACCAACCATCAATCAATAGAATCAAAACAATCCCCTAGTCATAAATCAAACTGTCATACCAAATCCTCCAATCATGCCATCAATATCGCAACAATAGGTGGCAACCATCCAAGCAACACAAGCAATCACTACACCATATGTAAACATGGTCTCTCAAGGACCAAGCATATCAACCGCACCATCTACCATGAAAATCCTCATCATCAATACAACAACACCCCTCATCACAACAACAAACACCATTTTGAATTCGCCACCACCACCACCACCAAGGCCAAACATGGAAAACCCATATAGCATCACTTTGTAAGCAACACAATAGGCCTATCAAAAGGCAGTCCAATAGTTCCAAGCACAACAAGAACAACAAAATATGCAAATTGCAAAACAAGTTGCTCAACGAGCACAAGCGCAACAATCCCAACAAGCACAACAAGTTGCCAAAGCTCAAGCTTTGCTACAACAACAAGAAGCCACCCAAGCTACTCAAGCTGCACAAGAAGATTAAGCAACTCATGCCGAACAAGCCATACAAGCTGCATAGGCTGCCCAGGTTGCACAAGTTGCCCAACAAGCTCAGGCTTAGGCACAAACCCAATATCAAGCTCAACAAGCACAAGCACAAGCACAATAGCAAGCTGCTAAACAACAAGTATATCAACAATCCCTACAACTGTACCAAGCGCAACAATAAGCAACCCAATTACTAGCCCAAAAACAAGCATTGTTGGCACAACAGCAAGACCAACAACATGCATTATTGGCACAACAACATCAAGACCAACAACAAGCGTTATTGGCACAACAAAAAGAGTTGTTGGCACAACAACAAATGCAGACATATCAACAAGCCTTGATCGCACAACAGAGCTTGCAACAAACTCTCACAAATGTGCATAACACCCCACCCATCACTCAAACATTTCAACCACCTCAAAAAATGTTCACTCCACCTCTTGATCCACAAAATGACGTGACAACACAAATCAAATTGCTTTCACAAAAGGTGTTGGATCTCCAATTGGGGAAAACAACAAAAACACCAAGCAATTTGTGTCCCTATCCATTCGACAACAACCTTGTGATGGTATTGTTCCCAAAGGGGTTTGAAATTTCTAAATTTGACAAATATCATGGTACAGGAAACCCTAAAGATCACATGAGGGAATTCCAAGTACATTGCATGGAGGTTGCATACGATGATACATATATGATGTGACTATTTCCTTGACATTTGGCTGGCCCCACCATGGAATGGTTCTCTTTCCTTCCTCCTAGTATCAAAAACTTCCAAGAGATTATAGATGCATTCATAAAAAAACTACGCATTCATTATAGGTATGGATGTGAGTCTAGAGGAACTATCTACTCTTAAACAAGCTAAGGGGGAATCATTTTCTTCCTTCTTGCAACAATTTTGATCCAAGGCCAACAGGAGCAAATGGACCATGCTAGAGGAACAACAAATTTGCACCATCATTTCCAATCTTGAGAAAACCTTGTCATTCCATCTACAGATGCAATGAATTACCACATACGACCATTTGATCCCCAAGGCACTCAACATCGAAAGAGCCCTTAGTGCACAAGAGGGGACACCCACATATCAAGAATATCCAAACAATTTCCTATCCACCAGTTACAATGAGAAACCTCACAAATAGGTGAAGAATAAAAATGTCACTAATGATGGTGTGGTTGATGCCAAGTTCATAATCAATGTTCCAAAATAAAACACCCAAACATACCAAAAATTGCAAGGCAACAATCGAAACAACACTCAAGCTAACACAATATCACAACAACCACCCAACAATCAAGTAAACAATCTAAATAATCAAGGGGGACCACCCCCGCGAAAGAAACAATATCCCCCCAAGTGAAAAATACACTTCCCTTGGGGAACCAATTGAATCGGTCATGAAGAAACTAGTAAATGAGAATCTCATCAAAATTCCCACTTATGAGAATTATCAAGAGCCCTAAGTGAAACCACCATGGTACAATGAAAATCACCTTTACGATTTTCATAAAATCAAGGGGCACACAACCACCAATTGCATGAGGCTAAAAAATCTAATCCAAGACTTCATTGATGATAAGATCATAAATGTTGAACAACCAGGTGGAAATCAAGACCTTAAAATATACACAAATCTGATGTCGGATCATAACAAAGGGAACAAGCATGAAAAGACCAAGTATGCCAATGTGAACCATGTGTACGATCATGTTGTCACATCCCTAGATGAATGAGTCACTGTTGTTAACATCAAGGGAGCCAAAGCTGATTGTGGAGTCACCATACGTGGTGACAAAGTTACCATTACTGGGTCATCCCAACCACCTAGAGCATCCATCTCAAATCTAAAATTTGTTCCCAATGGCTACAATGTCTTGGACCAGCTGAAAAGAACCCTCGCTCAGATATCCATCATGGAGTTGTTGAAGATCTTGCCCACACATAGAAAAATCCTAGAAGAAGCATTGGCTTCATCCACCATCTCCGCAGATCTTGATGCTGATTAGTTCCAAGCTATGGTCGGACACATCACCACCCCAAATCTCCTCACATTTTTCGATTAGGACATCCCCACCCAACCATCTCATCATTGCACACTCCACCTTGAAGTCTTGGTTCATAAAAACAAAGTCAAAAGGGTATTGGTGGATGGAGGTGTAGGTCTAAATATCTGTTTGCTCAAACTAATAAAGAATCTAGGATTCTCCAATGATGCCATTGAAAAGGGTAAAGGTATCACAATCAGAGCATATGATGATCAGGAAAGAGTGTCTCAAGGCACTATTCAAATCCCTATTCAAGTAGGGCCAGCCATCATGGAAACCACATGCCAGGTCCTTGACCTTGATTTTCCTTATAATATTCTCCTAGGGTGTCCATGGATCCATGGAATGCAAGATGTCGCATCCACTTTCCATCAATGCATCAAATTTCCATACCAAAACCAAGAGGTCACTGTCCATGGGGATCTTGAGCCCTTTTCTTATTGCAAAAACCTCAAAGCAAAGTATTATAAAATCCCCTAAGTCCTAAAGAATGATGAAGGCACTTCAACCCCATATGTAGAACTAGCTACTTTAGCCTCCACTTCTAAGACAAAGATACCCACCATTTTCGATATCTATAAAATTAAGTTCATTATCCAAGACAATGGGTGTGGGGATTATAGATGAAGAAAAGGTCTTTCGTAACCTCAATCTCCTAGGTCTCATGGGCAACCCCAACTAGATGAAACTTCATCCCAAACCTTCAAGGCAGAACCCTCCTGATTTAGATGTTGGGGAGATCTAAGTTGGGAAATAATAGATGAAAAAGACATATCAAGCTTTCTATACCAAGATGAAAGGGCCGCGCCTGGTCTTCCCATGGATGAGAGTAGCAAAGGACTACAAATGATGGTTAGCATGGGTTACGACAAGAACAAGAAACTTGGACAAAATGACAATGGTCTTCTAGTACCTCTCATTCCTGAGAAGCGTATGAGAAATATTGGCCTTGGATGTACCCCTCCGAAGGTAACCAAACTTGGCAAAGGTGCCTCGGTTAGAAAGGTCAAAACTCCCCCTCAATTATCAACATCTGCTCTTTAGTTACCAGTATCCACAAGTCAAGTCATAGATAACTTTACCTTTGACATAACTGATGTATGTTTTGGTGATGATGAGGATCCCATAACTGACTTACCTATGCTATTCAAGGATTACTCCTTCTCATGATTAGTACCCTATCATTTGAGTCAAACAATCAAACCCATGAGATAAACTTAGTTTATCCCCAACTCATCAATTACGACCAACGAGGACCACCAATTTTGGATACATTAAAAAATGATGAGGCGCTCTCAGAATTCATGGGATTACATGATACTATACCCTATGGAGACCACAAAGCTAGGTTTAACATCATACTAGACACACATTCCTATTATGGGGAAACAATTGAATCCTTCAGTGGAAAAAGTGAAAATCTAAGAATAATCTCTAGGTCTTTGAGTGAAAACCACAATGTGGCACTCTCTGACCCAAAAAATAGTAAAAATAAAGGACACATCCAATGGTGAAAACCTCTTTGAGGCGCCAGAGGATGAATAATTCAATCTTCCTCTTAGTGCAATTCATCAGGAGAAGTCGATAGTCTTATCAGAGAGGTGCAATCCAGTCAACCCGGGGACAGAAGAAATGCCACACATAACCTTCTATTCAGAATCACTTTTGATAGAAGAACAAGAACTTCTAGCTGGATTCCTAAAAGAAAGAAAGATAAAATTTGCATGAACCTATGGCGACATGCCTAGGCTTGATCCAGAACTTATGGTTCACCACCTAGTTGTATATCCCGAAGCAAAGCCAGTGAGACAAAAGCTAAGAAAAATGCATCCCCAGATAGCATTGTTGGTCAAAATGGAATTACAGAAGCTCCTAAATACAGGGTTCATACGACCGATTGATTATCCAGAGTGGGTCTCAAATATTGTACCTATTTCAAAACCCACTAGGGGCATATGCATCTACACAAATTTCAGAGATTTGAACAAAGCATGTCCCAAGGATGACTTACCTCTCCCAAAAATTGACATGATTGTGGATATGACAGTAGGACATGAGATGCTATCATTAATGGACGGATTCTCAGGTTACAACCAGATCATGATAGCTAAGGATGACCAACACAAAATGACTTTTACTTGTCCATGGGGGACATAATGTTGGAATATGATGCCATTTGGGTTGAAGAATGCAGGGGCTACTTATCATTTGAAGGGCCATGACACTAATCTTTCATGATATGAACCCAAAAACTGTGGAAGATTATGTGGATGATATATTGGCTAAATCAAAGAAATGTTAGGATTACATATTAGCTCTAAGCTCCATCTTTGATAGGTTAGAAAAGTACAAGGTCTGACTAAATCCAAAAAAGTGTGTCTTTGGGGTACAATCAAGCAAGCTCCTAGGAATCGAGGTAGACTCCACCAAAGTCAAAGAAATCCTTGAAATGGAGGTACCAAAAATATTGAAACAACTAAGAGGCCTACAAGGAAGACTCCAGTCCATTCGCTAGTTTATAGAGCAACTAGTAGACAAGGATATCCCATATTTGCATCTACTCCACAAGGGGGTAGCATACAAATGGGATGAAAAATGTGATTAGGCCTTCAACAAGATCAAGGATTACTTACTCACATTGTCAGTTCTCATGCCACCAATTTTAGGAAAACCATTGATCCTATACATATCAGAAACAACAACCCTTGGCGCTCTCTTGGCACAACATGATGAAAACGATAAAGAGAGATCCATTTATTACATCAGTAGAACTATGGTGGGGCATGAATTGAATTACACATCCATTGAGAAGGCTTGCTTAGTGGTCATGTTCACAACACAAAAATTTAGACATTACATGCTAGCACATCAAATAAATCTCATTGCAAAGATAGACCCCCTCAAATATCTACTTTCTAAAACAATACTTACAGGGAAAAAAACTAAATGGGTTATGATCCTAACAAAGAACGACATTGAGTATGTGGAATGCAAGGCCATTAAAGGAAAAGTAATTGCAGATCAGCTAGAAGAAGCATCGAGATACTCAGAAAACCCACTTGTATCAGATTTCCCCGATGAATCAATATTCAACCTAAGTGTAGCAAGTCATTGGAAAATGTACTTTGATGGATCCTACACACAACACGGGTCAGGTTCCAGAGTCTTATTTATCACTCCACAAGGGGATTGCATACCTAAATCATACAAGTTGTCATTTCCTTGCACAAATAACATTGCTGAATATAAGCCTCTGGTCATAGGGCTAAGAATTATAGTGCAGTGGCAGATCATGGCACTCAAGGTCTATGGAGACTCGCAGCTTAACATCAACTAGGTAAATGATGAATATCAAATGAAGGATGAAAAGTTAACCCCATACAAGAAACTAGTGGAAATCCTCAAAGAGTTCTTCATTGATATCACATTTGAGAAGATACCTAGAGAAAATAACAGAGTGATGAATGTTATGGCCACAATTGAATTGCTACTGGATATCCCATGGAATGTCCCAAAGAAAGAATTCCTCATAGAACGACTTCTTGTACCAACATTCGAGGTACCAAAGTTTGAATTTGTGTGTGAAATCGTTTGTCCCAGTGATCCTTGGTATCATGATATATACACCTACTTGAGAATAGAAAGTCCTCCGTACTGATATAACTCCAAACCTTAAAAGAGCATATGTCAAAAAATCATCTTGTTTTGTCATCCTAGGAGATACCCTATATCGTAGGAGCATTGAAGGAACCCTTTTACGATACCTAAATGCCGAGGAAGCTTTTATTGCCTTAACCGAAGTACATAATGACATTTGTGGTTCAAATTTGAGTGGTATGACCTTGGCTAAGAAACTGCTAAGGACTGGGTACTATTGGCCTACAATGGAAAGGGAAGCTCATGACTATGTCCGAAGGTGTTTGTAGTGTTAGCAACATGGGGATCTCATCCATGCACCAGCTCAGGAGCTTCACTCGATCATAACACCTTGTCCCTTTTCACAATGGGGGCTCGATCTCGTTGGAAAAATTATTCCCACCTCATCTAGTGGGCATAAGTTCATCATCACCGCCACATAGTACTTCATGAAGTGGGTAGAGGCCATTCCCATGACCTATATAATAGGAAATCAGATATCCAAGTTCATCTCGAACTACCTAATTTTCTGCTACAGTGTCCCTCAAGCCACTATCTCATATAATAGGACACCTTTCAAAAACCAGGATGTTTGAGACCTATGCCAAAATTTCAAAATCCAACATTGCTTTTCCACTCCATATTATCCCCAAGGAAATGGCCAACTGAGGCTACAAATAAGACCATCCTGAAAATCCTTAAGAAAAAAGTCAATGACACTGGTTGTGACTAGAACCTGCAACTAAATATCACCTTGCAGGCCTACCAAATGAGTATCTACACACAAACGGGTGCCACTCCATTCTCCCTAGTCTATGGATTAGAAGCCATACTCCCCATTGAGATCGAGCTCCCATACCTGAGAATATCATTCCAAAATCTCATCACAGATGAAGAATATCAGGTGTCAAGATTAAATGAGCTAGAACTACTGGATGAGTGATGCATGGATGCCTTAAACCATTTGCAAGTCTACCAAAATCGTCTTAAGCAGAGTTACAACAAGAAGATCAGGAGTCAGACCTTCGTGCTAAAGGAGAATTAAAAAAATGTTCCAAATCCAGATATCAAGGGAAAGTTTGAACCTAATTGGTTGGGACCCTTCATCGTCACAACAAGCTACAAGTCAGGGGCATATCAACTATCAATGCCTGAAGGGGAACCTCTACAGGAGCCCATGAATAACTCCCAGGGTGAAGCCACATAAGTGGTTTACACTTTTGAAGAGGAAGGAAATTTCAAAATTTTCCCATTCCTCATATCAAATGGGTTCGGCCGAACCCTAAGGTTTGACCGAACCATTTAGTTGGTTCGGTTGAACCTTAGGGTTCGGTCGAACCCATGGTTCGGCCGAACCAACTAAATCCCCTATTAAAAAATCATACTAGAGTGGGTTCGGCCGAACCTAGGTTCGGCCGAACCCATTTAGTATGGCTAAAACAAAAAACACATTCATTTAATTGCTTTTTTTAATTGTATGTGTTGGTGATTCGGCCGAACATGGGTTCGGTCGAACCCTAGTTCGACCGAACCCTTCCAAGATGTTCGACCGAACACTTGTTCGGCCGAACCCCTCTTTTTTCATCCTTGGTTCCTAAGGCACCAGAATTGTTGAAAATTTTGCATTTCGAAGCTCAATTTCAGAATGAAAATGGAGAAGATCTCAAAAACCCAACTAGTATCGGTTCCCCTCAAAACGAGCCATCCAACTAATATAATTTTAGTATGTTTCATTATATTATCTATTTTTAAGTTTATTAAATATAGGTTTTCAACGAAAACAAAACTCCTCTCAGACATGCCTTGAAGATTATAAAATTTAGTCTGTCATCTATTAGGTGTTTTGGGTGAGGATCATGGACTTTGGACCCCAATTTCTTGATTTTAAAACATGATCTCTAGATGAAACCCTAGTATTATCATGCCAATATTTTTCTCAAGATTTAATTTCAACATTCAATTTTATATCAGACCTTGGTAGTTCCACGAAACTCCAACATTGATTGAGGATCATTTTCTACTTTCTCTTCTTTTTGTCGCTCTTAGTAATGTTTTAGGATGTATTTTTAAAACTTCACTAATATTGCTTACCATTCTTTTATTCAAAGTTGCTTTATTAATTATAGCAAGAGGTTATAGCTCTTCACGTATTTTTATCTTTATATCGACTATTTTTCCCAATAGATTGAATGGCACTAGCAATAGTAGTAGACACATAGCATGTTTCTTTATCGATTGACCTTTCTTGGTCATAAACCAACTCAATACTTTCCCTATTTTTTTGCATTCTCATCAATTGTACCATTAGCTTCCATTGAAATACAATTTTTACCAAAAGAATCTAAAGTATATTCTATTCATATGTGTTCTTATTTGCCTCCAAGAAATTTGACCAAGAAGACTATCGAAAACACCACTTTCAATTTTTAAAAAGCATTTTCATTGAATTCAACATCACATTCTAGATTTTCATCTTCATTTACATTTATATTTCATCTTCATTTCTTCATAAACAAAGTCAGCTATTTTCATTTTTCACTTTATTTTCATTTCATCAACAAAATGGTTTATTTACTCTTTCATCTTCATTTTCATTAACAAACGCCTCTCATTTCATTTTCATCAACAAAACGGTTTTCATTTTCATTTTCATTTTCATTTTCATTTTCATTTCTTATCTTTCATCAAAATATAGAAGCTGTTTTCATTTTCAAGAAAAAATGATCATTTGATTTTCATTACTTGCAACAAAAGATTTTTCTTTTTTTTTTTCAACAAATTCTATAAAAGTTTCATTTCTTTGAATATAGTCAATGTCAATATCATTATATCCAGCTTCTTGTAAATCTTCTACAAACAAATTTACCATGTCACTAACATGTGGATTTGAAGACGTACCTGGATTTGTGTATATTGAAACATTCTCCATAGCATTTAAAGAGGGATTTGAAGACATAGTAGGACTTGTTTGTATAATCATATTCTTCTCCAAATTGACTCCTTGCAAATTAGCTTCATCTACAACTATGGTATCTTTCAACGCTTATCTTCAATGGTTGAGTTGGTTGCCCGCACCATCATTCATTGATTTATTCCTCATTGTTTTCTTCTTTTGTTCTTGTCTCTCTTGTTTATTTGTTTTCCAACTTTCTTGATGAGTCAATGTCTTTCTCTTATTACGAAATTTATTCCTATAATTATAAAATTCAAGCACAAATGAATGTTAATAGTGAAATACTTCAAAATATTCAATCAAAATTGGAAGTTGAATACCTATTAGGACAAAATTCTTCCTCGTGTTCCTCAAAACAAGTAGAAAACTACCACAATTCCACTTTAAAAATTGTTTTCTTCATGCTTCCTTTGAAAAATTCAATCCATATTGCAAATTTCACTTCAAAAATGGTGTAGATGATGCTCCCTTTGATAAAATCAACCAAAAATCAAATTGACCACTTGTAAATACAATAACTTCTGAAAAATAATTGATTTTTAGTGCTCTCGGCTGTACATGTGAAATCACAAAGTTGCAGACTTGACAGGAATTGTGCACAGTGTTTTTAAATAAAATAAACAGGATCCCGTCTATAAAACGGGATCCCGCTTATCATTAAATGGGATCCCGATTACAAAACAGGATCTCGTTTACTAATAAGCATGATCCCGCTCTATAATCGGGATCCCGTTCACTAAAATTGAGTGTGGGAGCCGTTGAAAAGGCAACGGGATCCTGTTTTGTAAATGGGATCTTGTTACCTTTACAATAGTCAGAATGGGAACAGGATCCCGATTATAGCACGGGATCCCGTTTATTAATAAACGGGATCTCATTTTTTCAAATTTGAATTTTGTTTTGCATCGTGGGCGGGTTTTTGCCAAGGTTTTTGGTTCGAGAAAAGCTTTGGAAGTCCGAACCTAAACCTTCAACCTGGTTTGACCTACAAATTGAAGGCCCTAACAATGTCAAAGAAAAATATCGACTTTGGACATATGGCTGACGACCTTTTTTCAAAAATTTTCTGACGAAATTAAAACCCATTTTAGATAAAACAATGCAGATTCTAAATATGTAATTTGTTTTGCAATTGAATTATTTTTTCTATTTTTCAATTAATTTTAACAAAATTGGTCCATAAACTTAAATATCGCAGCTTTTTTACTATTTTAATAACTTTTGATCAACATAACATTTTGACAAACGGATTGCACGAGCAAACTTCAGAAAATTCTTTTCTAATTTGAAAAATAAAAAATTAGAAAATGATAAGTTTAGGTCATCTTATGCATGTCGTACATGATGATTTTTCAAAACGACAAATCTGCCTAATAAAAAATTAACAAAAAATAAATATTCAATAAAAAATTACAAAAAAATATCAAGAGCAAGCTTCAGTGAGTCATAAAATTTTTCCCAAAAGGATTTAGAAAAATACGATAATTTAAGTCAAAATATGGATGTCGTACACGTGCATGGTATGGTAAAAAAAAATGACTTTTAAACAATGGTTTTTTGAAATGCCTATTGAAACTCAATTTGTACAATCTGGGTATTGAAATAAATTACATATTTGGAAACTAGACTCCGAGCACTACATTTTATGATTAGTGACTTTTTTAAAGATTTCATCTGTAAGTGCTTCAAATTTTAAGGTCGAATGTGTCAAATATTGAAAATTAGGAAAAAAACTTCCACTTTTTGGCCAAAAAGTGGACTCAACTTCTTGCACACACCCTTATGAATGTTGTATGTATGGTTGCTAGATTTTAGGCTAATCCAAAAGAGTCTCGTGTGACTACTTTAAAGAGAATCTTCAAGTATCTGAAGGGAACATTTGACTTTGGGCTTTGGTATCCTAAGGATGATGATCTTACTTTGAATGCATAGACTAATGCGGATTGAGTAGGAGATGTAGATAACAGGAAGAGTATTAGTGGCACTGGTGCCTTCTTCCTAGGGAAGAAGCTGGTGTCTTGGTTGAGAAAAAAATAGAATTCCATTTCTCTATCTACTATTGAGGCAAAGTATATTGTTGCTGCAAATAACTGTACTCAAGTGATGTGGATGAAACAAATGCTAAAAGATATCAGAGTAGTATATGATGAACCTATCATATATTGTGACAAATCAAGTGTAATTAACATATCAAAGAATCTAATGCTACACTCTAAGACCAAGCATATATCAATCAAGTTTCACTACTTGATGGATAAAGTGAATGAGAAAGAAGTCAGACTAGAGTATGTGCCTACCAAATAACAAATTGCAAACATTTTCACCAAGCCATTGTCAAAGGATAATTTTGAGTATCTCAGAGGGATGCTAGGGGTGATTACCCCTCCTGATATGAACTAGAGATGGATATATTTGCATCAATTCATGTGCTTCATAGATATTTCCTAATCTGGATTGATGTTTCTATGGCTGCTACTTAGGGGGAGTATACTTAAGATGTGCAGATATGTGGTTCAGAGCCTATATGTGGGAAGATAATGCTTATCTTTTCCATTGATTTCAAAGTGGGAGAAGAGTCAAGTGAAAAACTATTGCTTATCTGGAGTGAAGAGTCTTGTGGGGAGATCATGCAAAAGTGGTTAAGGAAGAAGAGTCAGAATCCAAGGGGGAAGTAAGTGCTGATTGAGAGTTGGGTTGATGGTGTTTTACACATCATGTGTTGCCATCAATGCCAAAGGGGGAGATTGTTGGATGTTGTGGTTATGTTGCTGATATGTCGTCGTCATTGATGCCAACACTATTAGAATTATTGTATTGAAGGTTGTATATGTCGAGGATATTGAGAAAATTTTTAAAGGAAGAGTTGTAGGTTGCCAGTGGAACAGTGAAGGTCATGAAGGTGTCTTGTTCTATACATTGAAGATCAATTGTTGTGGACTAAAGGGTTTATTATTGAGAGTATCTAGTTCATCTACCAGAAGTTTTAGAGGTCTGTGTGAAGATTTGATCGTGCTATGGACAGTTATGTTCGGACAATATTTCTATAGGTTTTGTCAATGTTCCTAATTGAAGTTTATGTGTTTCTAGTAATTTTTGTTGTTGCAGATATTTCTCTGTTAGTTCCTATTGTTTGTGGGTGCTTCTAGATCATTCTCTATTTGTGTTGTACATTTGCATTGATTGGTGTGCTCATGGTCAAATATTTTTCTCGGTATGTTTATGTTTTCATGTTCTTGGCTGTCATGATGGTTGTAACGTGTTGCAAATCCTTGAAGATTTAAATTTGAATGTTTGGCATGCTCAAGGATATTGTTTTGGATCTCATCATGATTTTAGCTGACAGTGTTTGATCCACATTGAAAATTTATTTGTCAATTTGGGCCAACATTGTAAATATGTTTTATATTTTTGGTCGACAAGGTTGTTGATGTAATTTCATGTTGCAGATATATAAGAGCAATTTTTTGAGCAAAGTTAGTGTGCATAAGAGTGAATTTACGCCAGAGAAAGTGCAAATGTGCAAATATTGATCTAATCATTCGATTGTAGAGCAAAGTGAGAAGAAGTTTGAGCGAAGTGTGAAGAAGGTTTTTTGTGCTTAACTGGAACTATAATCAGGCTTGTGAAGAAGCTATTTTCTCAGTTCATACCTTGCTAATATAATACATATTGTTGTGTATTGTTGGGCTATGAACCCTCTTGTATTTGAACAGTGAGCTCTAGGTAGTGTACTTGAATGCATGTGCATTCACATTATTTTTCTTATAATTTTAATAGGGTATAATATTGTGGACTAACATCCACCATGGTTTTTCCCCTATCAGGGTTTCCATGTAAAAAATCTTGGTGTTCTCTATGTTTCTAATGTGTTGATTGTTTATGATTTATTGTTCATTCATCAGATCTAAGATTAAGTTAAGTAAAGTTTGAAAAGTATTAATATTCTATGACAACTAATTCACCCCCCCTCTCAGTTGTCTGTCCTTGTTTTTCCAACACATACAACCATACATTTTAATTGTATTATTTTATAAAAACCCTAAAACCTAATCCATATTTCATCTAATACAATCTTTCTAAAATTTTAATTATATTTTTTGTGCCCCAAAATATTCCATTAAGAACACAAGAAAAAACACCAATATCGACCACAATTACTTGACCAACTTATGATTTTTTTGTTAAGCACATATATCATTTCAACATATCAACAATAAGAATATAATGATTACATCGCCTCTTGAAAATTTTAATTAGATAAAACAATGGGTTTGATACATCAAAGCTAATTATAGATAAAAAATAGACATAAGTTGCAAAATCATGTCATAATGATAGTATAACAAAAATTCATTCACACTTGCTACAACCCAAACACAGTCATGAATCACATTATGTAAAATTCACTCTAACAAGAGGGATTGAGAATTAGACAATCTAATACCATTTTCTAATTTGTTTCAATGTTAAATATGAATAACATGTCAATATTATCTAACATAACAAGATGTATATATTTTATTGGGAAAATGATTAAGAGCCCCTTCCCAATTATTTTGGATTGGATTAAACATGACCACAAGCACCACACGGCTAAAAACCTATTAGGGAGAGCCGCAATGATGAATCAAAGCTTTAATCCATTTTTTTTTTATGAATGTGTGTGATATGAACCTGATTTGAATGACGATTAATTGAGTAATTTCTAAATACAATGATCTAATTATGAAAACTATGCAAATGTAGTAGTCTATTATTATTCATAATAAACTGATTACAAAAAGATAAAATTCAGATCCAAAAATGCAAGGAGTAGACATAGAGAAAGTTGGTGTAACTAAACCTTGAGCTAGATCTAGTAGGTTTAGGGTGCAGTAAGCCCTAGACTATCCTCCATTTTTTGGGAATTGAAATCATATTCCTAAGGAACATAGTCTATAGCTTTTTTCTTTTGGGAGTTTTCAGAACTTTGTCTGTTGATGAGGAAATACAGATTTTGTGTTTTGTCAACTTGTAGGGTTTGAGTACATGAATGAACAAGTAGCCTTGAATATTCCCTCAACTCACTTCAAATCATAGCTTGCACACATGAGAAGAGAAGGGTTGTGCCATATAGGGTCTTACCTCTATCAAACCCCATGTTGGTATTTATACATCCACAATGGAAAATTATGATAAAAGAGAGTGTATCCTTAGATGGATAGAGGATAATAAATGAGAAATGAATTGAAAACTTGTTACAACTCACCACTCAGATCTAATATCCTTGATGGAGTGAAGTCACACTCATCCTCTTCAAGGATTAGTTGTTGCTTAATTTAAATTGGATTGAACACCTACAAGGGTTAGTGCTCACAAATAAAATACACACAAAACATGAATGAAAATCACATAATAAATGACATGATTCTTGAATGATGAAATGTTGCAATAGTATTGATAATTCTACTCTTGATTGCTCTTGAATGCTTGATAATAATATTAATTTCTTTCTCCAAATTGCTAGTTTTTTTCTTAGGATTAAAATTGTGAAAATGCTTTGAATTTATATGCAATTCTTCTAATTTCTCAAAAAGTAAATATTGATAGTTGAAAAATGATATTGGAAATTAAAATAATAAATTACGTACACCAACATATTAGAATTTGGAGCCAAAATTGGCAGTCCAGGGTGTAGGGTACCTTGAACTAGATTCCTACTTTTTAGGGATCCAAAGTGTTAGGGGAAAATATTAAATTCCCAATTCGGATTCCCATGTTTGATTTTCCAATAATATTTATAAAAGTAGGAAATTAATGCATGAATAGGTCCAAGCACATGGGGGTGGAAAACCTGGTGTGAAATGGTCAAGGGTGAGAATTTTTGATGCTACATTTAGCCCCCCTTTAGTTAGAGTATGAACTTACACTTAGAATCACACTAAAGTAATAATATGTAAAGAGTCTAATTCCATTATCCAAATATTGATAAGATAGGATGACATTGAATCTAGGGGATGTACTAGCCCCCAAGATTTAAGATCCTATAACAAGACAACATGAGGATAAATAAACACATATATGTGAAATAATGTAGCATGAAAAAAATGCACGACAAAAATATGACACAAAATACAAAAAAAAATGAAAACACCATGCAAACACAATGCACACATGTGAAGGAGCTCATACCAATCGTAGACTAGTAAGCTCCACAAGAATCTTAGTAGGATCCATAACCAAGGAATTCATGATTCATAGGCTAACAAAGTATGATATTTTTTAATTGAATCATGAATCAAACATCTCAAACTAGTGAATTCAGATATTCACTAGGCCATCCTTCCAAAATGTACCAAATGAAAAACACACAAGGACTAGTGAGGACCGGTTTTCACTAGGTGTGCTCCCATGTCAACCATACTAGGAATTATAGTCTAATGTGTGTGAAAAAAAGTGAAGCACATAATGGAATGCATTCCCCCACCTTAAAGTAATTGCTAAACCCCAACTATGAGCAATTTCTTTAAGGTAGAAGTTAGATGAAAAAATGCAAAAAAAATGACAAGAGAGCTTATTGGAAAACCTTATGCCAATGATATGTTCCCAATAGAGCTAACTCATGACAAGGGGTATCCCCCAAGAAAAAGCAACATAACAAATGACACATAAGGGATCCATAGATCAGGATTCAATATAAACCTTCAATAACATATAATATGATTATGCTTGAGATTGACATCATTCCCCTAGATTCTTGTGGTACAATGAACATGATGGAAGAAATACACATATAAATGATAAAACAAATAGTTTTGGGTCAATATGAAAGAGACCCAAATTCCTTGATGCCTTGCATCATCCGCAAAATAAAGACACAAGACAAAAAAAATGTTTATGACATAAAAAAGAATAGAGATATGCATAGATGGATTTTACAAAAAAAATATTTCCTTTGTATCCTTGTGCCAATGTGAACAACAAGGGTCATCCAAAGAAAACTCACATAAATACACACCAAGTAGTACAACACATGAGATCATAACACATGCAATCAAACACAAACAAACACACAAAGGGTATTGTTCATGTGAGTCAATATAAAGAAAATCATTTGAATTCTAATCTTTCTCATCATAAATAGAAGGTAGAAAATACACCAAATGGACTACAACAAGTTTCATACAAGGAGTATCACCAGGTTCAAAAAATGGTAGATTACTCTCCTTAGGAGGAGATCATAATGGTTGCCCCCATATAAATCCATAGATTTGGAGAAAAAAAGAGAGAATTCATTATGCACTTGTTCTTTTATCTTAGCTTCTCCATCTTCACTATCCAAATTTATCACAATAGGTGGCTTATGAATAATATAATCCATATGTTCACTCTTCATTATTTGTTTAGGTTGAGACATCTAAGGTTCAATTGCATGGTTTGGTAAGGTGTTGGAGTGGAATCAAGTGATGACAAGGATGGATGGGTGAATGTTAATTCATCAGAGTTGGTTTGGATGGTTGGTTGGTAATTTTTATTCTTTTTAGCCAATTGGTGAGAAATGACATGATGTCTACATTTACACTCCTTAAAAATTCCATTTCTTCTTACACATGTTTAAACTTTTGAATGGTTATATGAGGTATCTTTCAAAATAGGTCTCTTTTCTTCCTTTGGAGGAGGAACTAAAGGGACCACTATGGATTGAAAGATCACCATGCTTTTAGGTACATAAAACTTGTTTTTCTTTGAGATGTACAAAGTGTTGTTATATGGAGCCTAATTAGACTTGAGGGTTAAATTTTCCCCACTTTTATGGGTGTGGTTTCCCCACAAATTATTCAACGGGGGTTTGGGGGTAGTGCCCCTTGCGGGGTCTAGGGGTAGCGGCCCTTATAGGGTCAAACACCTTTTATTATTTTATAAAGGCATCGAGTTATTTTTCTATTGGCCGACATAAGAAAAACCCTATTTTGTAACCGACATAAGTATTGATAAAATGGCTAAGGGTTAGGGTTTCCATTGACATTGTATTGTAGCATTTGCAGCAGTATTGAGTTGCAAGGATTGCTGGTTGTAATTGGTTTGATTTGTTGGATAATAATATTGGACTCTCTGTTGGTGGATGTAGCTCGAGTTTGGGTGAACCATGTTAAAAATTGTTTCTCACTATTATTATTTCTATTTTTTGAATTCCTTTGTTCAATATCTATTTGCATTTAGTTGACATTTTTTACATGCAATTCCTAACAAAAAGTTGATTATGTGGGGCAGCACCCCTTGCGGGGTCAAACGACTTATTATTTTATAAAGGCATCGAGAGTTATTTTTCTATTGGCCGACCCAAGAAAAACCCTATTTTGTAACCGACATAAGTCTTGATAAAACAACTAAGGGTTAGGGTTTTTGTTGATATTGTATTGTAGCATTTGTAGCGGTATTGAGTTGTAAGGATTGTTGTTTGTAATCGGTTCGATTTGCTGGATAATAATATTGGACTCTTTGTTGGTGGATGTAGCCTGAGTTTGAGTGAACCACATTAAAAATTGTCTCTCGCTATTATTATTTCTGTGTTTTTTATTCCTTTGTTTGATATTTATTTGCATTTAATTGATATTTTCTACATGCAATTCCTAGCACAAAGTTGATTATGTGATTATCCCTTGGTCTTTTATATGATGGTGGAAGTGGAACTACAACATACATACTATGTGATCATGGAAGAAAACTCAGTTTGGACTTAGGTTCCTCCAATATTTTTGGGGTAGGAGAAACATCCATTAAAGTCTTAGTAGGCCAATGAACCTTACATGGGATATTACTATCAAACCCGGGTTTGGGTCATTGAAAATTTTAAACTTCCTTCTATCAGGATGTCGGTTAGGCCTATGGTGGTTTTGACAATTATGTTTTCTTGCTGCCCGTGAGCTATGCTAATCATGGAAAGAGTTTATTAGAAAAATACCTCAGGGGGTGTATTAGGGCCTTTATTGTACGTCTACAAGGAACTTCAAGAAATTAACAAGATCATTTTAGTTTCTATCTCAATTCTCACAACCTATGAGCTTTTCCCATAGGATGTCTTCGTATTCCACACTGTGCAATTTGATTTAATGTGATGACTATAGCCATAGATATTTGGATCATTCGAAACATATAATATTCTGCCAGTCAGTGTTCACCATGTCCAAGGCATAATAATAAACCAGTTCTTACCAGTAATCTTCAGCAAAGAGTATGTGACAGAGATATGTGGTATACGAGGGTTAGAAAATGGCCAGAAGTCCGATAATTAGAGAAATTTCTCTTCAATATTTCAAGGACTCAAGCAGGTTTGGGGAAAAAGTGAACTTTTGAAACCTAATAGGACCTATCGGATTCATCTTACTGATGATCCTAATGTGCATCAAGACCAAGTGAAAGAGGAGTTAATGAAAATGGATAGCATGGTGATAGTAGGTAGGTCCAATAACATTACCACAATTAACAAGTGGATTTTAAATATTTGTGTCAGCTGCTACAAAAATTCTATTCATGGGATATCTAAAATTTGTGTATAAAGATTTGATGAAGATATTGCTTTATGTTCTCTCGATGTTGTTTCCTGTACATCAGTCTGCAATTCGAAATGACATACATGATTCTGATGGGCCAGGTGAAATCAACAGTCTATCATGAGACTTTGAAGCATTTCGACGTTGCACTGTCTTCACCCCCACCATCATATTTACAGGACTCTCAATAAGTCTATGAACCCACTTCGGGGTACAAAAGAAGTTCCCGAACCCTTCCTTTCTGCCAATGACAAAGGCATGAGTAAAATCCAGGTGTGATATAGTCTATGGGGAGCAACACATTTGGTGTTATTGCTTCAGTTTCATGTCGATGTTCTTTCAAAATGCAAGATAATGATAAGAAGAGTGTTTGAGTCAAGCTAGTATCTTCATTTACTGTGCAGTGATACGAAACAGATGCTAATTGTATAAAGCATACAACAATATGTTAATTTATTCTCATAAACAAGGTAGTCCAAGTTAATACATTTTGTAGAAACAATTGCTTAGGTAAATGTATATATGAAATACATAAGCTAAGTTGCATGTTGCCAATAGTAAGTAATTTATGGATTGATTTTCATCTGTTCATTATTCGCCAAGTAAGATGGTAAAGAATTCATTTGGGTATACCAAAGAAAGTTGGAAACCCTTAAATGGGAAAGAGCATGCTTGTACCCACGAATGCAAAAAGTCGGGACTATGTGAAATGTTTATGAAGATTATCAAACAAGCTCAAGTGATTCCATTATGTGAACAACAGAGGACAACTTAAGGGAACACTTTCCCTGTTAGATCTGGTTCAATGTATACTTATGGTTTTATAGATAGTGATTAGTGTCGGGATATGCCTGTGGAAGAAACTGGTGAACTTGGTTGTCGAGCTATACACCATACAAAAATATACTGGAATTACTAGACCATGAGGTTATATCCACTCCTGATCGTGAAGCTGCATTGCATATATAGTCCGTGCGAAGAAAATGTGAGTCATCAAAATGAGAAATTCATCCAATTGAATTACAGGGAAGTGGATGATTTGGGTATGTTCGATGGTGGATTTGTCAATTGCTCTAAACCATGGCTTGCAGAGTCTATTACCAGTCGAGAGTGAGACACATGAGTTGCAAGAGCATATTTTGATATGTGGATCGTGCTTCCCTTAACAAGAGCTCAGGATGTTTTGATTGAATCAGTCAAAAGTTTACAGGGATCAAATATTAAAAGCTGAGTGAACTATGTAATGATTCGAGAACAGGGGTTTCCATTTTAATAGATATGGATACTGTTGGACATGAATATAAGAAGTCTCCAAGCATATTCTGCTTTAGTGTATCATGTTGATATTTTGGAGCAATCTGTGACCTTGACACAATAATAGTGGTGCAACAGAACAACATTGCGGTGAGCGGACCTGAGGCTTATACGCAGTTGCATGTTTCAAGAACCTGGAGCGTTAAATCATAAAAGGGAAAGGAAAGATCAAAAGTCACCACTGGAATATTGAACCAGAGGCTTTCGAAGAGTTTCAAGAAATATGAAAAATATTTAAAAATTGAAGCACCAATATGGAGAGTTCTAGTAATTGAATAGAATAATGAATTCTCAAGAAAATTCTTTGTAACACACTGAGAGTTACTAGGGATTTGAAAAGTCTACCCTAGTAGAAGATAGTTCAATCATCAAGAAACGGTTACTTCAGGAGAAATAAGTTACAAAAGAAAGTTTAGAAGGCAGTAAGGGGGCGGTTCGTCTAGGGGGGAGAGAGCAATTTTATTTCTTTCAAACATAATCTGCTATATAGAGACATTTTTTAGTCTGTGAACTCACTGCTACATCACAGAAATAAAGGAGGCATTTTTTAAATCTTTGCATTCATTAATATTTCCTTTTGATTATAGATTTTCTGCGTCATTTACAATTTCCCCTTGGTGTATGTCTTCTTATATCAGATTGTGCATGGATTATTACAGAATCTATGTGTTTTGATTAACTCATATATTGGGAAAGGTTAGTGTTTATTCTTTTGGTTATTGCTCTGGGTATGGTTAGATTATTTGTGTGTCACTTATCTTTGTTCACTTTTAAGATGAGCAAATTGCATTTGTGTCATAGTTATGCACAGATGTTAACTTTTCCTTTCTTACTTTTTGGTCAAAAGCATAACCAAAATCAACCAAATCATATGAGGGAGTTGTACCTCTAAAATTCAAAGGGTGATTATTTTTTATAAGGAACGATTATCCAGAGCTGTTGGGAACAACTGCACCTTTCCAAATAAAGAGTCAACATTATTGGAATAAAACCTCAAGGTGCCCAATCTGTTAGCCAACAATATGCTATGAAAAATTGATCTTCATGAGGTTTAACAAGTTCAATCAATAGGTTGAGGCCAAAAATAATGTAATTAAAAATTTCCATGTGAAACTAAAAGTTTAAACTCTCTATAACAAACTCTATGTATTTTATTTTCAAATGGAAACTTTATGCACTTATGTATAACTAATGGGACCACATTCATTGAGAGCAACCATGAGTAGCCTAACTTCAAACTTAATTGGTCCAACATTGGGATAATAGTGAATGAGATATCCAACTTTTTTTGTCCAAATTTAAGTGGGAGAGTTATCGAACCTATTGTAGGGCGAACAAAACCATCATAAGTTTTTAGTAATTCTTTCGATCACTCATAATTGTCTTTATAAAGTTTATGCACAAATAAAAATTCTTCAGTAACCATGTTCTCTAAACAAATGATATCAATGAGTATTCCCCTTGTAGGTTTGTCCTTGATACAATCGGTGATGTAGAGAGGACCATTAGGTGGAGTTATGGATGTATCAATATGAGTGAAAGAAATGTTAGGTAACAAAGTGGCTCAATTCTTATGAAGTTGAACCTCTATTATATTTATCATGTTAGACATATCATCATCTTCTTCAACATAATCACTGCATCGCTAAAGTTGGATGAATGACTTGGTAATAGATTGACCAATGAATATTTGCAAGTTTTGATTAGGTAGTGAGACTGACTTATTTCCTTTATCATTGATGTCAGTCAACTAGATTTGATTATAGTCAATGAGGTCTTGTACTTGATGTTTAAGATGCATACATTTTTTTGTAGCATGTTCATGTATATGGTGATACTGACAAAATACTTTTGTACTAAAATTTAGTGGTTAAGGGTTTACTTGTGTCAACTGGCCTAATTTCAGGGAGATGAATTAGGTCCTTTCTTAATAATTGTAATATTATCACATGAAGAGAGTCGAGAAATTGTGTGAATTGTTGATCTCTTGGCTGAAATTGATAAGGAGTGTTACTTGCAATTGTGACATGGGTTTCAATGTTATTGGCAGTTTGAGGAGTGTTTATCTCAATGAATTTCTTGTTTTTCTTTTTAAATGATGGGTAATTGTTTTGAAATGATGGATACTTCATAAAAAATATCTCATCTCAAATGTTAGGTTGCAAGTTTCCTATAAACACCCTTTGAATATTAGTGCTAGGAAGAATATATGAGATTTGTGAATAAATAAATTGGTATTGTCCTACAAAGTCTGTTATCATTTTTTTAGGTCCTTGTTTGTAATACACTAAGTCACTTAATGTCACTTGAGGATACAAGCTTTGGGATTTTGTTGCATAGAAGGTAATACATAGTAGAAGTTTTATATTTAGAGAAACTAAGCCTTCTTCTATTATATTTTACCAGTTTAAAGTAAATAGGAAGATGTGATTCAATTTATTTCTACACCTAAGAAAGTTAAATCGAGGACCATGGATAGACAAGAAGTTAAGGAGAGCTCTTTTAGCTCTGAATCTCTAGAAGAGGAGGAAGAACCTCCAACTCAGCTTGTTCGTAGGTCTACAAGGCATAAAAAACTCCTAAAAGGTATTTCATCCAACTCAACTTGTTCATAGGTCTACAAGGCATAGACAACCGCCTGATTGGAGATGTATTTTTACTTTGAATACTAACATGGATGAACCCATATTGATAGAAGAGGCATTAGATATAAATGATGTAGAATCCTGAAAGATTTCTATGGATGAAGAAATGACAACTTGAAAAAAGAATGATACATGGGATCTTGTAGCATTGCCCGAAGGAAGAAAACCTATTGGTTGCAAATGGGTGCTCAAGAAAAAGATTGGTTTAGATGGAGGCATTGAGAAGTACGAAGCAAGGTTGGTTGCAAAAGGTTACTCTCAAGTTGAGGGTGTTGATCATGGTGAGATATTTTCTCCTATTGTAAAAATGGCATCCATTAGATTTTTTCTTTCTATTGCTATTGCTTATGATTTAGAGGTTGAACAAATGGATGTGAAAACTTCTTTCCTTCATGGTGGCTTGGAGGAGGATGTTTATATGACACAACCAAAGAACTGTGTGCTAAAAGGTAAAAGTATATTGGTTTGAAAATTAAAGAAATCTTTGTATGGTCTAAAACAGAGTCCTAGGATGTGGTACTAGAAATTTGATACATATGTGTTGAGTTTGGGATTTGAGCATTCTAAATCAAATAATTGTGTTTATTACAAAACTAATTGTGATCTTTTCCTATTTATTGCATTATATGTTAATGATATGTTATTTATTGGTAAAGGGAAAGGTATGATCTTTCAGAACCAAAACCTCAACTTGCTACTAAATTTGAAATGAAAGATCTTAGTGCAACTAAACACATTCTTGGGATGAAAACTAGAAGAGATAGAGTGAATAGAAAGCTATGGCTTGGCCAAAGTAAGTACATGTCAATTCAATTTTATAGAGGTTTGATATGCAGCAGGGAAAACTTTAAGAAAACCCCCCCTCGAAGAAGCTATAAAATCTTGGCGAATCTTTCATACTTCCCAAAAAAAATATTAATTTTAGAGGTGATTTTTTTCATTTTTCATGAAAAAAAATCCCCATTGGCGAATCTTTTGTAATTGCTAGAAGTTTGTGGAAAATCCTGGCAAAATGCAATTTTTTTAAAACCACTAAAATATTTTTATTGGCAATTAAAATCTATTTTCAAACCAATAAAATATTTCCATTGGCGAATTAAACCTGTTTTCAAACTAGAAAAAATAATTTTGTTGGCGATTTTTTTTTTCAAACTAAAAAATAAAATTCATTGGCGAATTAAACCTATTTTCAAATGATTAAGAATTTTTTTTTGGCGAATTAAACATAATATCAAACTAATAAAAAAATTGATTGGCCAATTAAATTCAGTGGCGAATCCACTACCATTCAATGAATTTTCAATGGATGGCTATACTTTTACATTCCAGAAGTATATCTCTCAAGCACTAGATTTGTGAATGGAAACCTCCGAAATAACACTAGAACCGTTAGATGTAGACACATGGTGAGATCAAGGGTCATCATTGTGGTAATTAATCCGATGGGTTGGATTTTGGCGATGAGCGATATAAGAACTTAAGTGGCAGAAATATGCACATGCATTAAGTTTGTTTTAAAAGAGGGACCGCCTAGAAAGAACGTAGGACCAAGGCTTAAAAACTTAAGAATGTTTTACACAAAGGATGTGGCACATCAATCTAACCATGACCATTCGATGAATTTTTGATGGACGACTTTAGTTGCATTCTGGAAGTATATCTCTCAAGCACTAGATTTACGAATTGAAACCTTTGGAATAACAGTAGAACCATTAGATGTGGACGTGTGGCGAGATCAATGGTCATCATCATGGTAATGAACTCAATGGGTTGGATTTTGGTGATGAGCGATAGAAGAACTTAAGCGATTGAAATATGCACGTGCATAAAGTTTGTTTTAAAAGAGGGACCGCCTAGGAAGAACATAGGACCAAGGTTTAAAAATTTAAGAATGTTTTTTTTTTATCAATGATACTTTTTTATTTTATTAATTATAAAGCAAAAGATATAGATTCTATAAAGTTCGCAACATCCAAAAACTACAAAAAAAGTTGATCAGTGATACTTGTTTATTTTATTAATTATAAAGAAAAAGATACAGATTCTACAAACTTCGCAACATCCAAAAAGTACCAAAAGAGCTGAATAACCAGCTCAAAAACCAGAGTATCAGAACTTCCCTAAACAACTACGCCTTTGTACTACCCAAACGAGTAATGATCTATACCCAAGCCGTAGAAAGATTACAATTTCATAGCCAATCCAGGCTTGACCCCGAAATTTTGACGCAGAGGCTAAAAAACAAAACATAAAACTACACTTTACGTTAACCATTATTACTCATTCTTCTTCGAAGACTCGCCCATCTCCAGCGGCAGTATTTCCTTTAATGGTTTTGGCTTCTTCCACGGATGTAGTCCCTTCTTTTCACGCATCTCCTCTCTAGAAACTTCTTCTAGATTTTCTATTGTTTCCTCTAATGCCATTTTCTCAACACATATTTTTAGTGCTTTCCACCCACACTCGGCTCCTTCCCACCACCGGTCTTTAGCACCCGACCCTTTGGCCATCTGATAAAGAGGTGATTTAAATCCACAAGCTTCGGGCCCCCACCATCCATTCCTTCTATTTTTACCAACCCTACTCCTGGTATCACCCATTGTAGAATGCTTTCCATGTCCACTAAAAAATATTTATGCACCAAAGTTTTCATTACTCTCCTCACCTCGTTCACCAGTTCTCCTAAGTATAAACCCCAAGCCATGACCAACGAATAGATATCCATATTCATTCTAAATCTATGTGTCAATTTTTTGAATCCATCCCCCAACATTATTTGAACTGCTTGCACCACCTGCTCTTCCTTGTAGAGAAATGAATCTCCTAGCCTTTGAACAGATGCTTTACCCACAAAGGGGTCCAACTTCCTCCATAATCTCATGGTGAAAGTGGCCTCCATTGCTTTTCTGTTTCACTCGCTTCCAACCTATCGCCCATCGCCGAAAGGATACAATCCTATTATGCTTACACTTGAACTTGAAGAAGCATCGAGGGTGATAGGTGAATGTCATTATAACACCTCATTTTGCTAGCCTTCTCCATAAATGCACCGTGCTTGTCACCTTTCCTATCTTAATTCACCAAAGTCGAGGTTTTGGTACTTTTCCTAACCTTACTACCTTAGTAACATAGTTGCAAGTCTTTCTTGGTCGTCTTTGTAGTTGGTGGGTCCGAAGTTTCAAAAAATTTGAAACTTCAAACTTTGGTTCTAAGGTTCCAAATTTTAACGACCATGCGACATTATGGACCAAGACCGTTTGATGATTTTTTGATGGACAACTATAGTTGCATTCCAGAACTTGTATATTTCTCAAGCACTAAATTTGTGAATGGAAACCTCCAAAATAACACTAGAACCATTAGATGTGGACATGTGGTGAGATCAAGGGTCATCATCATGGTAATGAATCCAATGGGTTGGATTTTGGTGATGAGCAATAGAA